>JBBDGT010000151.1:120000-216253 GCA_037306005.1 Rhinophrynus dorsalis
ATAGATAGATATGAGATAGATAGATAGATAGATAGATAGATATGAGATAGATAGATAGATAGATAGATAGATAGATAGATAGATAAATATGAGATAGATAGATAGATAGATAGATAGATAGATAGATAGATATGAGATAGATAGATTGATAGATAGATAGATAGATAGATAGATAGATAGATATGAGATAGATAAATAGATAGATAGATAGATAGATAGATAGATATGAGATAGATAGATAGATAGATAGATAGATAGATAGATAGATAGATATGAGATATATATGAGATAGATAAATAGATAGATAGATAGATAGATAGATAGATAGATATGAGATAGATAGATAGATAGATAGATAGATAGATATGAGATAGCAGATAGATAGATAGATAGATAGATAGATAGATAGATAGATAGATAGATATAGATAGTCACTGTGTTACTATATCACTGTATTACTGTGTCACTGTGTTACTATACTACTATATTATGTAATATGCTACTATGTTATGTTAGTACGTTACTGTTACTGTGTCACTATATTATATGTTAGTATGGTACTGTCTTACTATATTACTATGTTACTATGTTAATGTGTTACTACATTACTATATTACTGTGTTACTATGTTACTTTGTTATTATGTTACTATATTACTATCTTACTATATTGGTATGTTACTATATTACAATGTTACTATGTCACTATTTTACTATGTCACTATTTTCTATAATACTATGCTACTTTATGGTACTATATTACAATGTTACTGTGTTACTGTATTACCGTGTTACTATGTTATTATGTTACTGTGTTACTATATTACTGTGTTAGTATGGTACTGTGTTACTATATTACTATGTTACTATATTTTACTCTATTACTATGTTACTATATGTTACCATATTACTATGTTACTCTATTATTATGTTACTCTATTACTGTGTTAGTATGGTACTGTGTTACTATATGTTACTATGTTGCTATATTACTATGTTACTGTGTTACTATATTACTATGTTACTATATTACTGTGTTACTATATTACTATGTTACTATATTACTATGTTACTATATTACTGTGTTACTATATTACTGTGTTACTATGTTACTATATTACTATGTTACTGTATTACTATGTTACTATGTTACTGTATTACTATGTTACTATGTTACTATATTACTATGTTACTGTGTTACTATATTACTATGTTACTGTATTACTATGTTACTATATTACTATGTTACTGTGTTACTATGTTACTATATTACTATGTTACTGTATTACTATGTTACTATATTACTATGTTACTATGTTACTATGTTACTATGTTACTGTATTACTATGTTACTATGTTACTGTATTACTGTGTTACTATATTACTATGTTACTATATTACTATGTTACTATATTACTATGTTACTATATTACTGTGTTACTATATTACTATGTTACTGTATTACTATGTTACTATGTTACTGTATTACTATATTACTGTGTTAATTTTTTACTATATTACTGTGTTACTATGTTACTATATTACTATGTTACTGTGTTACTATATTACAATGTTACTATGTTACTATATTACTATGTTACTATATTACAATGTTACTGTGTTACTATGTTATTATGTTAATGTGTTACTCTATTACAGTGATTCTCAACCAGGGTGCCGTGGCACTTTGGTGTGCCACGGACATCAACTTAGGGTGCCCCATATTTTCTATAAAGACTAACAAAAATGGACTTTTAAATAAAGATTTATAGAAATTGTTATGCACAATATGTTAGTTTTGTTATTAGGATTGTAAGACCTAATAATAACTGTATACATATGCATTGTACCTTTCATTATGCCCTTGATAAAGTACATTAAATATATTAGGGGTGCCTCGAATGTTGTAGATTACATGGCAGGGGTGCCCTGATCAAAAAAAGATTGAGAACCACTGCTCTATTACAATGTTAGTATGGTACTGTGTTACTATATGTTACTATATTACTATGTTAATGTATTACTATGTTACTCTATTACTATGTTACTATATTACTATGTTACTATATGTTACTAAATTACTATGTTAATGTATTACTATGTTAGTATGTTACTATATGTTACTATGTTACTATATTACTGTGTTACTATATTACTATGTTACTATGTTACTATATGTTACTATATTACTATGTTAATGTATTACTATGTTAGTATGTTACTATATGTTACTATATGCTACTATGTTACTATATTACTGTGTTACTATGTTATTATGTTAATGTTACTATATTACTATATTACTATGTTACTATGTTATTATGTTACTATATTACTATGTTATTATGTTAATGTGTTACTATGTTACTATATTACTATATTACTATGTTATTATGTTAATGTGTTACTATGTTACTATATTACTGTGTTACTATGTTATTATGTTAATGTGTTACTATGTTACTATATTACTGTGTTACTATGTTATTATGTTAATGTGTTACTATGTTACTATATTACTATATTACTATGTTATTATGTTACTGTGTTACTATGTTACTATATTACTGTGTTACTATATTACTATGTTATTATGTTACTGTGTTACTATGTTACTATATTACTGTGTTACTATATTACTATGTTATTATGTTACTGTGTTACTATGTTACTATATTACTGTGTTACTATGTTATTATGTTAATGTGTTACTATGTTACTATATTACTGTGTTACTATGTTATTATATTAATGTGTTACTATGTTACTATATTACTATATTACTATGTTATTATGTTAATGTGTTACTATGTTACTATATTACTGTGTTACTATGTTATTATGTTAATGTATTACTATGTTACTATATTACTATATTACTATGTTATTATGTTAATGTGTTACTGTGTTACTATGTTATTGTGTTAATGTGTTACTATATTACTGTGTTACTATGTTATTGTGTTAATGTGTTACTATATTACTGTGTTACTATGTTACTATGTTAATGTATTACTATGTTACTATATTACTATATTACTATATTACTATGTTATTATGTTAATGTGTTACTGTGTTACTATGTTATTGTGTTACTATGTTACTATATTACTGTGTTACTATGTTACTATGTTACTGTATTACTGTGTTACTATGTTACTATATTACTATATTACTATGTTATTATGTTAATGTGTTACTGTGTTACTATGTTATTGTGTTAATGTGTTACTATATTACTATGTTACTATGTTATTGTGTTAATGTGTTACTATATTACTGTGTTACTGTGTTACTATGTCACTGTGTTACTATGTTACTATATTACTATATTACTATATTACTATGTTATTATGTTAATGTGTTACTGTGTTACTATGTTATTGTGTTACTATGTTACTATATTACTGTGTTACTATGTTACTATGTTACTGTATTACTGTGTTACTATGTTACTATATTACTATGTTACTATGTTATTATGTTAATGTGTTATTATGTTACTATATTACTATGTTATTATGTTAATGTGTTACTCTATTACTATGTTAGTATGTTACTATGTTATTATGTTACTGTGTTACTATGTTATTATATTACTGTATTACTATGTTATTATATTACTGTGTTACTATGTTATTATGTTAATGTGTTACTATATTACTATATTACGGTGTTACTATGTTATTGTGTTACTATGTTACTGTGTTACTATGTTACTATATTACTGTATTACTATATCACTATGTTACTATATTACTATATTACTATGTTAGTATGGTCCTGTGTTACTGATTTACTATGTAAAGTACCAGACTTTGCTATAAACAAATAAAGCATCATTTTCCAACAAATGGCTACAACAACACATAGGCAGGTTTTCATCATTTTTAAATAAATCTTAGGGTGCAAGTAACACTTTAAATAAGAAATAATCTTTCCTAATAATTACCCCAAACTTACTTTACTATGGACAGAAAATCCTTATGTTCCCTATGAGTTCTTTTCTTGCTCCTTGGCTCAAGAGGTAACCTCTTCTATCCTGGACATCCACACAGGCTGACATAACAGTTACTGGCAGGACCCAATGACCTCATACTGTGCTCACGTCACATGGTAATCCTATCACTGAATGGATTAGAAGGGTATAGAATGCATTGCATCACAATGTGTCACACACACACACACAACACACACACCTGGTCCTTGCAAGGTTAGGCAGGCTCAGGCACTCAGACATTGCTTTATATCTGCCTCCATGAACATAAAATAAAGCTTTTGAAACCAAGGCACAAGTGAAACATTCATACAGGCCATTAGAATGTTATGTCTACGGTAAAGAATGTGGGGGCTATTACCATTAGGTGTTATGTCTCGCTTAAAGGGATAGTATTACTTCAAAATTACTATGCCTCATATTGTAGCCCTTAATAAACAGAGTTAAATGACACCAGCTGCATCTCTCAGACCTTTATGGTTTAAGAGATAGCCACTTTCAAAGTTTCCTCTCCCCTGCTGTCAGCGTTCTGCTGCCAGTAGGAGAATCCGGTCCCGGGACAGGAGGAGGCTCTTAAACAGAGCCGATATCCAAGCACACATAGAAGACTGTTTCAATTAATCATTTTTCCTTCCATAACGAGATATCGGCTCTGTTTAAGAGCCTCCGTCTGTCCCGGGACCGGATTCTCCTGCTGGCAGCAGAACGCTGACAGCAGGGGAGAGGAAACTGTGAAAGCGGCTATCTCTTACACCATAAAGGTCTGAGAGATGCCGCTGGTGTCATTTAACTCAGTTTATTAAGGGCTACAATATGAGGGATAGTAATTTTGAAGTAATACTATCCCTTTAAGGCCAAGAAATTAAATAGATACGGTCATAAATGTCACTCCCTCCTCTACCTGCTTGTATCTGTAAGTTACCTAACCTATACTTAGATTGTAAACTCCCTGGGGCAGGGTCCTCATTTCCTAAAGTATTCTCACTTGTTTAATTGTTTGTATAACCATTTACCTGCTGCACCTATTGTATTCCTTCTATAATAAATGTAAACTGGAAAGTGTTAATTACACCTGTTGGTGCTATATAAATATAGTTATAAATACAGATACAATTTGCTATAAGGTGTGGTTGTGATTATGAAATTTCACTGGAATTCATCCAGTCATTACCATGAATGGGTTATATGGCACTATGTAACTAAAAATATACATACATGTAGGTAGAGATGGGCACTCGAAGCTTATAATAATATTGCCTATTGCCTTGGTGCTTCGTCCGTGAGTATTAATAGTGATAAATCATGGTATCTCTGACCAGTATGGGATAAAATAGCCCTCTTAGGTCTTTATTTAAAGGGATAGTAATGTTTCATAATCAAAGCAGCTCTAATTAATCATCATAGTATTTGGACTTTGGAGAGTGTTATTTCAATTCTGTCAGAGTTGTAGTACAAGAGTAATTCAGTGACAAAGTATCCCCCTCCTGCCCCTTTTACTGATGTAACACTGCTCAGCCAGATCAGAAGGGAGGTGCCCAGGTAGACTGCAGAGAGGGACAATCTTCAATTAAGATAAGGGAAAAACCTGAAAAACTTGTCAAGAGGGGCAGGGATTTCATTGTTCTCATAGGAAGAAGATTGTCCCCTGCTGTTATCTGTCTGGTCTATGGACTGGATTCCACATCTGAGAAGAGATGACTTACATTAGGTAAAAGGGGCGGGAGGGGAAACTTTGCTTTTGAATATCTCTCAAACCATAAATGTTTGAGAGATAAGACTTATATCATTCTTCATGTTTTTTTTAATGCCTACAAAATAAAATAAAGAAAAAACGAAGTATTACTATCCCTTTAAGAAAAAAATGAGGTTTTTATTAACTGTTCGACGTTTCGGCTCACACGCGAGCCTCTCCACTTTTGTGGAGAAAGGCTTGGGTGTGAGCCGAAATGTCGAACAGTTAATAAAAACCTCATTTTTTTCTTAACCCCCTTAAGGACTGGCCGCGTACGCACTTTGCGGTCACTTAAGGACCTTGGAGCATTTTTTTTTTTTTCACGATCCGATTCCAGACTCCCCGAACGGCGTGCAGCTGCGCAGGGAGCCTGGAATTCCATGATGGTCCAGGACGGTCATGGGTCCTTAAGGGGTTAAATAAAGACCTATGAGTGCTACTTTAGTTCACACTACTCAGAGATACCACGACTTGTCACTGTATACATATATAATACATGCAGATAGAATCTGATAAAAGGTGTGGTTGTGATTATGAGATTTAACTGGAAAGCAGCCAGTCTATGCATTTAATGAGTTATTTTTAAATGGCATGTTTTGGATACAACCCTTAGGAACTAAAATGATGACATGTTATGCAAGAAGAAGCCAAGAAAAATAAAATGGGTATTTCTCAAACCCGGTCTGGAAATGCAAGATGGTTGCTGAAAAATACGAGGCATGCAGGTCAGGTACTGGCTAACTCCTGGGATACTCAGATATGGGATCGCTAGCTTTTGGGGACTACAATAAATCAGCCAAAGATCCCAACAGCTGGCGTTCCAGCAATTAGCTACCCCTGCATTACCCTACAACCCACTGAAACCAAATTTGTGCTTATAGAGAAACTATTCTGTAAGTTAGGTTGTTGCATTAATCAGGTTGAATATTGCTTCGTGCCATCTCGCAAAACAGGTCTTTCATTCTGGTGTTTGGCTTTTAATCAAAGAGCTGAAGAATGAATCACACGATTACCAGATTAAAACAAAAACAATTAGGTTCACTTAATTTCACAAAATAACTGATTTACCGGTACTTTAGATTAAGTTGTTTGAGCGTCACAGGTTTAGAGATTATAAACATGCTAGGTTAACTCCTGTCATTCGACAGGGTGTAGGTCATGCGCGTGGCGGCAAGGGAGTGGGACAGCAGCGGTATTACCGACCGCTGATCCCTAGAGTGTGCCACTCTACTGCTGCTTTTCCCTCCACCGCCACCGGAGGCATCGTCTTCTGTGTCCATGCTTGTTACACACACAGGGAGCAACGCATTCTAGCAAATTATATATATATATATAGATATGCAAAGAGAATATATTGCATCCCCTAAATCTTATCGAATTAGTATCATTCGGCAATACGGGGGTGCAAAAATAAACCAATTTGACGCTAGTGAGGAAGGACCTCAATTACTGCCACTCAGCTAAAACTTAACCTTTTCTAGTTACTGTTAAAGGGATAGTAATACTTCATTTTAACTTTATTTTATTTTGTAGGCATTAAAAAAAACATGAAGAATGATATAAGTCTTATCTCTCAAACCTTTATGGTTTATGAGATATTCACAAGCAGTTTCCCCTCCCGCCCCTTTTACCTAGTGTAAGCCATGTCTTCTCAGATATGGAATCCAGTCCATAGACCAGACAGATAACAGAAGGGGACAATCTTCTTCCTATGAGAACAATGAAAGCCCTGCCCCCCTTGACATTTTTTTCAGCTATTTCCCTTATTTTAATTGAAGATTGTCCCTCTCTGCAGTCTACCTGGGCACCTCCTTTCTGCTCTGGCTGAGCAGTGTTACATCAGTAAAAGGGGCGGGAGGGGCATACTTTGTCATTGAATTACTCTTGTACTACAACTCTGACAGAATTGAAATAACACTCTCCAAAGTCCAAATACTATGATGATTAATTACAGCTGATTTTATTATGAAACATTACTATCCCTTTAAATGACAAAACAGTAGTGTAAAAATAAAAATAATGAAGTATAAAATGATATAGTTTAAACACTTTCACTGATTAGAAACAAAATGGTTTAGTATGGGTGTAGCTCCCTTGATTCTGTATACTTTTGTAGTTTTTGTAGTTTTCTATGAAAACAATGAAATAGCCTGTTTTTTTTATAGCAGGTAACCTATAAATTCAGGTGCCCCAAGCTAATGGTGATTTCCGTTCCCATCTGTCAATGCACAGAGCCTGACATCAATTAGCATGAAGGTAGCGACACAGGGCTCTGACAGTGAAAGTAGCGACGTGACATCTGACATACAACACAGCCTAAACTGACACACAGTATTGAATAGACGAGATCCAAAAAGACTTTGTAGCCCTGATTGAAATGCTACACACGGGGTCTCTCTGCTCTCTCTCTCTCTCTGCCGGTAGCGATGTCTAAAGAGGAGACATGAGAACCTTGCACTTTTATGCAGAGTGAGATTATCATGTCACCATTTTAAACACGGCGACATGGTTAATGCGGCTTCTAGCCGCACAATATTTTTTATGCAGGTTTTCAAAAGAATACAAATACAGGCTTATTCAAGCTTAAACATGTTAGGTGAAGGCTGGAGTTTTTACCCTGCGCTTTTTTTGAAGGGAAATCTCCTGTCTGAGTGTCCGGTATGTGGGGCGCCTCTGACCGCATGAATTTTAGGTCAGAGGAATGAACCGAATTTTTCCCCCACTGGAAAAATAAGAATTATTTAGTTTTAAGATTCAGTTTTCTGGGTGAGATAATTATAGGGAATAGGTGAATTAGGTGTATAGTGACTCCTTTGAATATGAGGAAGACGTATTACAGAATCAAAACATGATATATATTATGTTGAAGACGATCCGATTATTAGCTAGGTAATAGCGTTTATTTACAACGGAGGTTAGATCCATTGTCAGGATCGTAACAGCTAGTTGCGACTGTAGATGTTTAACCCCTTAAGGACCGGGAAATCCGGCCGAAGACGCGACTCAACGACCACGGAGCAACATTTTTTTTTTGCTCCGTTGCGTTCCGGACACCCTGAACGGCGTGCAGCCGCGGGGGGAGCCCGGAACTCGATGACGGTCATAGTACGTCATCGGTCATTAAGTGAAATCAACCCTTGACGTACTATGACCGTCAAGGGTCGTTAAGGGGTTAAGAGACCCAAATACATATTTAGATATAAGATCGATATTTACATTGCCTTTTAGAATCGAGTTTAGTTAGATTCCTATACAGTTACTTGCTATAGCATGCTTTGCGGCGCGGCGGAGTACCGCAATGTTCTCCTATGGCAGCTCGCTTTGAGTCCTCTGCCATCTAGAGGATGAATGAGGCATGTGATACTTTGTAACGCTGGTGATAAGAAACAATAAATTCTATAATAGCTTGTTTAGCTTTAGTCAATGTTAGGTAAGGATAGGAATCTGGCTATAAATTAGAAGGGTGTTTCACTGTTTAAAGGGATAGTAATACTTCGTTTTAACTTTATTTTATTTTGTAGGCATTAAAAAAACATGAAGAATGATATAAGTCTTATCTCTCAAACCTTTATGGTTTATGAGATATTCACAAGCAAAGTTCCCCTCCCGCCCCTTTTTCCTAGTGTAAGCCATCTCTTCTCAAATGTGAGTCTGGTTGTATGACAGGACAGATAACAGAAGGGGACAATTTTCTTTGTATGAAAACAATGAAAGCCCTTCCCCCCTTGACAAGTTTTTCAGGTTTTTCCCTTATCTTAATTGAAGATTGTCCCTTTCTGCAGTCTACCTGGGCATCTCCCTTCTGATCTGGCTGAACAGGGAAGGGGATACTTTGTTTGTGAATATCTCTTAAACCATAAATGTTTGAGAGATAAGACTTATATCGTTCTTCATGTTTTTTTAATGCCTACAAAATAAAATAAAGTTAAAACGAAGTATTACTATCCCTTTAACTTCACCTATCCCTGTTAAGAGTCAAGTTATGAGGCAAGGCGTGCAAGTGTCTGATGAGGGAAAAACAGACACATTTTGCCACCATTAGCGTATATACTTTGTGAAGTTTCTTTACAAGGTTATTTACCTCATGCCGATTTCTTACTCTTTAATTATTATTTTTGAATAATCCACTCACCCCGAACCTGAAGATTTTTAACTTTTTCTTTTCACTAGAGTTAAGTTTGGATTTTAACAATATTAATAACATTTATTTTTTTAAGAAATGAATATTCAGTGTGCACCAAACACAACATTTTCTTTCTCTTCTCTCCTGCAATATTGATCATTGAATATGATGTTGGGGTAGCACCCGTTAAAGGTTTTTCCATTATTACGGAATTATAATGCAATAAGCTCCCAAATAAGAGAAAAAATATCTCCTAAATTAATAAAGGGACAACTTAACACCTTTTGTATTATCATTTAAACATCAGACAGTGCAGTTCTGTGTTTTGTCATGTAAGATAAAGCGCCTGTAGCTCGTGTACAGGAGACCGAGCAGGGTTTGGAGATTCCTCTCACTTAATTTCACATCAGTCGTAGCCCATACTTGCCCAGGACAATCGTCTGAAAGGGTAAGGAACTTTTTAGGGCAGGGCTGCTGGTTAGATCCCCCACTTTTCCATCCTCTCTCGTTGCTCTTCTGCTTCCTGCTTGACTGCTCATGGTGGAACATATTTCTATACAACAGACCTTCTCGCACCCAAGAAATGACACGGAAAACCAGCTTGGTAAGAAAAAGCCATGGCATTTATTAACAATTAACCAAACAAGAATGATATGCTGGCATCCTGGCCTGAGCCAGGGGCACAAAAGTGCAAGAACAACCAAAGTTTTCATCATCATCTGAACTGTTAGCTAAGGATGATGGACTAACTCCTTCACAGGCTGTAATGAGTGAGATGACAGTTCACTAACCACTGGTGAGGACCAGTAGTGCCAACACTGTCCCGGTGAGGCTGCTGGCACGAAGACAGGAAGGCAAATAAACATACCCACAATAACACCCCCCCCCCCCAAAATCCCAATATCAAAGGAACACAAAGCAAAATATTTTTGAGGGTTTGGAGATGTACCTAGCAGTCAACCCCTCCCTTGGAAAGCAGACTTCTTGCTTCATGCATCCTTAGTTGCTCCCACCCTCTTGCTCCCACATCTATAGATTTCAGACCGTCCAAGACTGTTATGTTTTAAACCCACCAGCCATGGTTCCATGTTCCTTGTCCACTCTCCCTTACATACACACTCCTCCATCATTTCGGTTCACTTTTAAATGGTTGCATTTTAAACATTGTGTGGGTGCGCGCCGCAATCAACATGTCGCCTGGATGAAAAGGGCGACATGAGAATCTTGCCCTGTATATAAGTGTGAGATTCTCATGTCGCCTCCTTCAATGGCGACAAATACGAAATACTGGAATCTGGATCCAGTCTGGTTAGATAAATTGCTCCTTTGGATGCCGAGTCTCCATCTGTGCCAGATGTCTGTTATGACAAATCATAGAACCTTTACAAGGGACTTTTAGATGGCTAATGGACTGCCTGTGATCTCATTTTTTTGTGTAGCATTCGAAGGGTTAAGCTACATATGGAACAAAGGATTAAAAATCCTAGGTATGTTTGTTCCATATGTAGCTTAACCCTTTGAGTGCCACACAAAAAAAATGAAATTGCGCACCAGGAGATAACAGGCAGTCCATTAGCCATGTAAAAGTCCATTGTAATGATTCTATGATTTGACATAAAACGCGTCTGGTACAGATGGAGAACTAGCATCCAAAGGAGCATGTTACCTCAACAGACTGGATCCAGATCTAGCTATGCTGCGGCATTTAAGGAGGTGACATGAGAATCTTGCTCTTCTATGCAGGATGAGATTCTCATGTCGCCCTTTTCATCCAAGTGACATGTTGACTGCGGCCTGCAGTCCCACGATATTTAAAATGCAACCATTTAAAAGGATTCCTTTCCTTTCTCACACTTTGTTTTCTCATTCATTTGCTCTCCAATGTTCTCATAGCCACTTTCTTCCATTGTCCCCCTCTCCCACCCTCGCTCTTCCACCTTTCCCTTGTCCCTCTGTACCTCCATCCCCCCAATTCACATAAATTCTGAAAGACCCAAATTTTACTCCAGGTCCACAGAATCGATCCATGAGATGAATTGCTGACTTGTCATTTGTTCATAGTTTATAAAGGTCTACCGCTCTGTTTTAATGAATAAACAAACAAAAATTCACTTAATTACCCTTCTGAGTGACAGAGAAGTATGCAATGGATTAAAGCAATTTAACATGCCAGATTAGGTTGCAACATCTTTTTTCAGCAACCAGTTTTCCAGCATAACCACTTATAACTAGGGGAAGGGCGAGAATGTTAATTACCTTCCCTCTGGAATTTCCATACAACAGATATTTCTGACAACTCTAAGCTCCATTCCACTAATCTGCATTTAGTTAATATTCAGCGCATACATCTAGTAATTCTAGTGTTCCCATTCCACGAAACGACAGGGGCATCTATGGATTTTGTTTCAGTGACAGTTAAGTGTATGTTTCTGTGATCATTGTTTCCATTATTGTACATCACTGCAGAATGTGTTGGTGCTTCAGAAACAGAAGAGAAGACAAGAACAATAATGATAATATTTGCTCTGTTTCCATGAAGGTTTCAGAACATTGGACTGGATCACATTGGCAGAACTAAGATGACCCCACCGAACTGACATGTGCATGCAGGAAGCTAGTGAGCGATGCAGGTGAGCGATATGACTGTTATTGTGCCCTTGCTGCATCTCAGTGCCACTAGTAAAGATGCTGACTGCAAGGTCGAATAGTCCAATCTCAGCTGAGCCTTGATCTGACCAGGATAGACAGACATGTATGTTGCATTAGCAGAAATATCAAAGTACCAGAAGTCAGAAAGAGTTTTCAGGAACAGACTAAAGGTGAAGGCAGGCAGAGTACCAGTTTAGTCAGTCAAGCTGGTAGGGTAGAAGGGTATCTGCAGAACTTTTATTGGGTGGTGGCAAAGTTAAAGTCAGGGTAGGTCCTAAAGACCATGATGGAAGTTATGTCTCCATGTTATGTGTAAGGCATAGACAAAACAGAGTTGGATCAGTGTCAGAGGTGACTACGAGTTGGTATAGGGAGCAGTGGCCCCTTCAGGTCTAGAGTGAGGACTCTTAGCCATAGCACAGATGGAGCAGGATCAAACTTATTCATTAATGGTTTGGTCAATAGCCAGCCACCAGAATTACCATCTAGCCAGCTCCTATGTTTAGACAATACCAGGATTGTCAACCAAATGGAACCATGGAAGATCCTGAAAACCTACTGACAAAGAGTATCAGGAACAAAGACTTGATTTTTATGGTAAGAAAATGCCATCCTTGAAACGTTCTTTCCTGTGGTATTTCAGAACGAAGAGTTGTTTCATCTTTGTTATGGGAAAAATGCCAGAATAGGTTAAAAGAAAGTATCCGGGGGTCAATTTAGTTTGCTCAGATGTTAAATGATCTGTGGGAAACTGGCTAGAGAGAACACAGCTTTCCCCGTTCCTAGATCAGGGTGGATAGGTCCTGTGGAACTGGAACAAAGACCATCTAGCCTAAAGCGGATGTAGTCTTTTATCTGAATGAAGGTACTTCAGGGTTTGATGGTCCATGAAGATTGTAATGGGTATTGGGCTCCCTCCAGAAGATGTCTCCACTCTTCTAATGCAAACTTGATAGCCAGTAGTTCCTTATCACTTACATTGTAGTTCCCTTCAGCAGGGGATAACTTGTGAGAAAAGAAAGACTACTGAATGTAGAAGGTCTTTATCACCATGTTGCTGGGACAAGACAGCGCCCATAGCCACATTAGTGGTGTCCATCTCTAGAACATAAGTAAGTGAGGGATTCAAATATTGCAAAAAAAAGGGACCTGGAGAAAAGTGATATTAACTAACTTGTCAAAGGCCATTTAAACTGCAGGCTTAAAAGGGAACAGGATGACTGGTGAGTCTAGAGAAGTCTTGAATGAGCCTCAGGTAGAAGTTAGCAAATCCCACAAAAGGCTGGACTTCACTCCCAGTAGACATAATGGGCCATTCACTGTATGCTCAGACTTTACCAGTGTCTATCTTGATTCCCTCGGGTGAGATAGTACAGTCCAGAAAAGTAACTTTAGAAACTTCAAAAGGTGCACTTCTCAGTATTCACATATAATTTATGCTGATTGTCATAGGAACCACCGGGTCCTTGGCTCCTGGAGGGGCCTGGGGGCCAGCCCCCTCCCTACAGACTATTGACTCTATGCATGGGGAAGTGGCGTTCCCAGCTTCTCTGCCTCCTACTGGGTCTAAGTCACCCTGTGCTGCTTGATGGGTACAGGGTGTCATAGAAAAGCACTGCCCTTGGACTGGGGGAATCAGCACAGGTACATGTGGTGACATTCATCTCCGGGACTATACCATTTGAGATGTTGATCACTGTGTTGCACATTGTGTGACTTGGGGTAATTGTGTGACATGGTGTAGTACCGTGGGTCCTATGGAGGGATTTGATATTTGAGAGATAATGGGGGCGTTGCTTTCAATATACTCCAGGTCTGTGCTAAGGAATGTTAATGTGCTTCCTTGACCAGTCAGAGGAGGTTATTTATGAGCCAGTTAAGAGTATATATTTTCCAAGTCCTAATCTGCATTCTTATCTTGATAAGGGTGTCGGTGGCTGATTGGTCAAGCATGGAAACACTGTCCCAAGTCCTGGTTTACATGCTGATCTTGATAAGAGTCTCCGTAAGTGGATATAATCTGTGTGTTTGATGGAATAAAGGAGAACTGATTCTAAAGCGATACACTAGTTCTGCCTGGTGATTGTGGAAAATTGGGATGTTCCAGCAGAGCAGCCTTGCTCAAGATTGAAGGAAGCAGAGACTGACAGGGACACCCAGACGGGGGGTCCACTGGTACCATCACACTGATTTATGCTGGTCTTGACATGCTTCCGATGGTCGGGCAGGGGTGGAAGAGTTTATGTGTATATATTGCTGTAATGTCCAGTTTATATACTAATTTGGTTAGTTTATTTACCAGTTTATATATTGCTATAATGTCCAGTTCTTATCCAAATTTGGCCAGTTAATGTACCACTTTATATAGATGTAATGTCCAGTTATATACTGATCTAATGTCCAGTTTATGTATTGCTGTAATGTCTAGTTTATATCCAGATCTGGTCAGTTTATTTGTATTTATCAGTTTATATATTACTGTAATGTCCAGTTTATATACTAATATGGACAGTTTATTTACCAGTTTATATATTACTGTAATGTCCAGTTTATATACTAATATGGACAGTGTATTTACCAGTTTATATATCACTGTAATATCCAGTTTATATACTAATATGGACAGTGTATTTATCAGTTTATATATTACTGTAATGTCCAGTTTATATACTAATATGGACAGTTTATTTACCAGTTTATATATTACTGTAATGTCCAGTTTATATACTAATATGGACAGTGTATTTACCAGTTTATATATTACTGTAATGTCCAGTTAATATACTAATATGGACAGTGTATTTACCAGTTTATATATTACTGTAATGTCCAGTTTATATACTAATATGGACAGTGTATTTACCAGTTTATATATCACTGTAATATCCAGTTTATATACTAATATGGACAGTGTATTTATCAGTTTATATATTACTGTAATGTCCAGTTTATATACTAATATGGACAGTTTATTTACCAGTTTATATATTACTGTAATGTCCAGTTTATATACTAATATGGACAGTGTATTTACCAGTTTATATATTACTGTAATGTCCAGTTTATATACTAATACGGACAGTGTATTTATCAGTTTATATATTACTATAATGTCCAGTTTATATACTAATATGGACAGTGTATTTACCAGTTTATATATTACTGTAATGTCCAGTTTATATACTAATATGGACAGTTTATTTACCGGTTTATATATTACTGTAATGTCCAGTTTATATACTAATATGGACAGTGTATTTACCAGTTTATATATTACTGTAATGTCCAGTTTATATACTAATATGGACAGTTTATTTACCGGTTTATATATTACTGTAATGTCCAGTTTATATACTAACATGGACAGTGTATTTATCAGTTTATATATTACTGTAATGTCCAGTTTATATACTAATATGGACAGTTTATTTACCGGTTTATATATTACTGTAATGTCCAGTTTATATACTAACATGGTCAGTGTATTTATCAGTTTATATATTACTGTAATGTCCAGTTTATATACTAACATGGACAGTGTATTTACCGGTTTATATATTACTGTAATGTCCAGTTTATATACTAACATGGACAGTTTATTTACCGGTTTATATATTACTGTAATGTCCAGTTTATATACTAATATGGACAGTTTATTTACCGGTTTATATATTACTGTAATGTCCAGTTTATATACTAATATGGACAGTGTATTTATCAGTTTATATATTACTGTAATGTCCAGTTTATATACTAATATGGACAATGTATTATCAGTTTATATATCACTGTAATGTCCAGTTTATATACTAATATGGACAGTTTATTTACCGGTTTATCTATATATATAAAAGAAGACTTTGTGCCTGCCAAAACACACCCAGGGGTGGTATTAAGGAGGAGTTACTGTTCCCATTGGGTGATTCAATCATGCAGGGAGTTGGCCCGCCCCCACTATGCAGCCCGCCCACCACTATCAAAGTCAGAAAAAAACAATATGGCCGCCACTTGCTCCTACACCACAGACAAACACACATGCCCCACTCACACAGCACCACACAAACACACACATGTCCCACTCACACACACAGACCACCACACACACATGCCCCACTCACACAGCACCACACACACACATGCCCCACTCACACAGCACCAAGCAGACATGCCCCCACTCACACACACAGCACCACATACACACACAAAGCCAGAAATACATATGGCTGACACACACACACAGTCACTCACCCTGACTCCCAGAGGCCTCAGCAGGACCTGTAGTGCAGCACCAGAGGAACAAAATTGCACTCAAAGAGTTAAGGTAGGTCCTCATTGCTCAATTACTTCTTCACTGTCATCATTTGCCATGCAAGACTCAGGACAGACAGCCATCAGATTCACACTTAACCCACTGACTGCCACAGGGTTGTGTATCAAGTTTTACCCCTCAGGGAGTGTGTTCAAACTCCTCACACTGTAAACTTGCATTTCTCTCCCACTTCTCCTCCTTCCCCAGCCTATTACTAACACTTTTCCATATTTATGTTAAGCCCCGCCCCCTACTCGCGATTAAGCCCCGCCCCCTTTTAACCCAGATTGCCCCATTGCTCTCTCCACATCAGCACCACATGAGGGACTCCACAAGTAAAAATTCCCAGGTATAACACATACATGCCCCACTCACACAGCACCAAACACCCATACACACACACACAAAGCCAGAAAGAAAGATGGCTGACACACAGTCACTCCCCTTGACTCCCAGTGGCCTCAGCAGGACCTGTAGTAAAGCCACTGAACGGTGCTGCATCAGCAGGGGAACAAAATGGCACTCAAAGGGTTAAGGTAGGCCCTCATTGCTGAATTACTTCTTCACTCTCACCATTTGCCATGCAAGACACAGGACAGACAGCCATCAGATTCACACTTAACCCACTGACTGCCACAGGGTTCTGTATCAAGTTTTACCCCTCATGGAGTGTGTTCAAACCCCTCACACTGTAAACTTGCATTCTCCTCCCACTTCTCCTCCTTCCCCAGCCTATTACTAACACTTTTTCACATTTATGTTAAGCCCCGCCCCCTACTCGCGATTAAGCCCCGCCCACTTTTAACCCAGATTGCCCCATTTGTCTCTCCACATCAGCACCACATCAGTCCCCTCTAGGGACTTCACAAGTCAGTGTTCCCAGGTATGAACACACTTCCCACTGCTATTTAACTCTGACATGCCTCTCAATACCTTAACCCTTTGAGTGCCAGAGGGGTACACAACTCATGAGCACATGTGTTTCTGCTCATATATGTTGCGTGTGTGTTTGTGTACATCTCTGTTACATGTGTGTGTCCATGTGTGCATTTCCAGTGTGTCTGTGTGTACATGTCTTTTGCATGTTTCTGCCGCTCACTGTGTGTATGTGCATACCTCCCAACATTTCACAGGGCCAAAGAGGGACACGTTAGTTTTAGGTAATATTATTGGGGGTGTGGCTGGTGGGCGGGGCATTAGTAAGAATTTTTAGGTTATTTCATGACCTATTACTGGCTATTTATGTAACTGAATAAATGATTTAGTTCAAGACCAAAGTATTTTATTTGCACAGACTAATGTATAAACACATATACTGAAGTTTATTGCTTTATTGCTGTAGAGCAAAGTAATACACACCACACAGTCAGGGCTGGTGCAAGGATTTTTGCCACCCTAGGCAAAACCTAATTTTGCCGCCCATTTCGCTCCGCCCCTTGTGTCCCACCCCTTTATACCCTGCCTACTTATACCCAACCTCTTTTCATGATTGTCCTCTCTCTGCCCCCTGAGCCACTCTGCCCCTGTTCTGGAGGTGCCTGTAAGAGATGCCCCCCACCAGCTCCAACTTGCCCCTTATCAGCTTCACTTTGGCCCACCAGCTCCACTTTGCCCCTATCAACTCCAACTTGCCCCCATCAGCTCCAACGTGCCCCCACCAGCTCCATTTTGCCCCCTCAGCTTCACTTTACCCCCTCAGCTCCAACTTACCCCCATCAGCTCCACTTTGCCCCCCATCCTCTCCAACTTACCCCCATCAGCTCCACTTTGCCCCCATCCGCTCCAACTTGCCCCCACCAGCTCCACTATGCCCTCTCAGCTCCAACTTTCCACTATCAGCTCCACTATGCCCCCATCCGCTCCAACTTGCCCCCATCCGCTCCAACTTGCCCCACCAGCTCCACTTTGCCCCCCCTCAGCTCCACTTGCCCCCCCTCAGCTCCAACTTGCCCCCCCTCAGCTCCACTTTGACCCTCATCAGCTCAAACTTGCCCCCATCATCTCCAACTTGCCCCCACCAGCTCCACTATGCCCCCTCAGCTCCAGCTTTCCCCTAACAGCTCCAACTTGCCCCCATCATCTCCACTTTGCCCCACATCTGCTCCAACTTGCCCCCTCAGCTCCACTATGCCCCCTCAGCTCCAACTTGCCCCCCATCACATACCTGTATCTCCCGCGCAGTCTTCTCTTCAGTAATGCAGAGCGCGGCGGGAGATCATGACTCCCAGCGCGCTCTGCATTACTAAAGATCCGACCAGATGAGGGAGCACTGTAGCAACACAGACCTGACTGTGTTGTGGTTCCTGGCGTGGTGTGTGGGTGCAGCTCTTCTCCGCTGCATGCCCGCGCCCCCAGTACGTGTGCGCCCTAGGCCGGCGCCTACCTCGCCTATAGGTGGAGCCGGCCCTGCACACAGTCTGACCTCCTAAAAAGAGGGACAACAGGGTGGGAAAGAGGGACAGAGGGATTTGGCCCTCAAAGAGGGACTGTCCCTCCTAAAGAGGGACACTTGGGATGTATGGTATGTGTCTCCTTGTATGCTGCATATGTCTGTGTTTATCAGTGTGTCTGCATTTCAAACACGTGCGCCCAATGGTCATAACATGACGGGCAACGCCGTCCCATGTTGCTAGTATATTACTGTAATGTCCAGTTTATATACTAATATGGACAGTGTATTTATCGATTTATATATTACTGTAATGTCCAGTTTATATACTAATATGGACAGTGTATTTACCGGTTTATATATTACTGTAATGTCCAGTTTATATACTAACATGGACAGTGTATTTACCAGTTTATATATTACTGTAATGTCCAGTTTATATACTAACATGGACAGTGTATTTACCAGTTTATATATTACTGTAATGTCCAGTTTATATACTAATATGGACAGTTTATTTACCAGTTTATATATTACTGTAATGTCCAGTTTATATACTAATATGGACAGTTTATTTACCAGTTTATATATTACTGTAATGTCCAGTTTGTATACTAATATGGACAGTGTATTTACCAGTTTATATATTACTGTAATGTCCAGTTTATATACTAATATGGACAGTGTATTTACCAGTTTATATATTACTGTAATGTCCAGTTTATATACTAATATGGACAGTTTATTTACCAGTTTATATATTACTGTAATGTCCAGTTTATATACTAATATGGACAGTTTATTTACCAGTTTATATATTACTGTAATGTCCAGTTTGTATACTAATATGGACAGTGTATTTACCAGTTTATATATTACTGTAATGTCCAGTTTATATTCTAACATGGACAGTGTATTTACCAGTTTATATATCACTGTAATGTCCAGTTTATATACTAATATGGACAGTTTATTGAGCAGTTTATATATTACTGTAATATCCAGTTTATATACTAATATGGGAGGTTTATTTACCAGTTTATATATTGCTGTAATGTCCAGTTTATATACTAACATGGACAGTGTATTTACCAGTTTATATATCACTGTAATGTCCAGTTTATATACTAATATAGACAGTTTATTTACCAGTTTATATATCACTGTAATGTCCAATTGATATATTACTGTAATGTCCAGTTTATATACTAATATGGACAGTTTATTTACCGTTTATATATCACTGTAATGTCCAATTGATATATCACTGTAATGTCCAGTTTATATATTACTGTAATGTCCAGTTTATATACTAATATGGACAGTTTATTGAGCAGTTTATATATTACTGTAATATCCAGTTTATATACTAATATGGGAGGTTTATTTACCAGTTTATATATTGCTGTAATGTCCACTTTATATACTAATATGGGAGGTTTATTTACCAGTTTATATATTGCTGTAATGTCCAGTTTATATACTAACATGGACAGTGTATTTACCAGTTTATATATCACTGTAATGTCCAGTTTATATACTAATATAGACAGTTTATTTACCAGTTTATATATCACTGTAATGTCCAATTGATATATTACTGTAATGTCCAGTTTATATACTAATATGGACAGTTTATTTACCGTTTATATATCACTGTAATGTCCAATTGATATATCACTGTAATGTCCAGTTTATATATTACTGTAATGTCCAGTTTATATACTAATATGGAGAGTGTATTTACCAGTTTATTTATTACTGTAATGTCCAGTTTATATCATAATATGGACAGTGTATTTACCAGTTTATATATTACTGTAATGTCCAGTTTATATATTAATGTAATGTCCAGTTTATATACTAACATGGACAGTTTATTTACCAGTTTATATATTACTGTAATGTCCAGTTTATATACTAACTAGCAAAATGGGACGGCGTTGCCCATCTGTGTCTTTGTTTTTTTTTTTTTAAGCAATAATTAACCCTTTCAGCGCCAGAGGGATACATAAGTTATTGCAATGCATTTCATACCCTTCTGGCACTCAAAGGGTTAATGTGAGCCTCAGTGACACAGGAGTGCCCATATAATACTTATTATATAGTAGCAGTGCTGGCATGTCGGTGCCCGTGTGTTAACCGCTTAAGTGACACAGGAGTATGCGACTCATTGTTTGCAATGTGTTGGATACCTCAAAGTAGGGTGACCACATTTCCATTTTCCCATTCCGGGACACTGAAATCATCTGAACACAGTTAGTGACATATAAGCATAACTATGTAAAACTGTGAATGTTCTTGAAGACTTACTGACAGTAGAGTTACTCTCTCGCTGACAGACTCAGCCTCGGAATCAGGAGCGCTGGGCGCTGGCAGGTCTCGCTTGCCTGGAGAGCACAGGAGGAAACGAGTTTGTACTGCCAGTCTGCCTCTGCTGCTGCGTCAACTGCTGTGCGGCTGCCTTGTGCCTGTTCCATTTCAACCAACTCCTTCTCACCTCATTCACAGCTGCACCGACCACACGGTCATCACAGTCACCCACTTAAAACTTTTTTTTGGCATGCACACCGCTGGCTTATACGCCGCTTCATGCACTCACCAGCCAGCCAATGAGGAGAGGACTATTGTAGTACTCTCCTTTTTCATTCGCTGGTGGCGTACAGCCTTGCTGTAGGTAAGTAGGCTGTGAGACTGGGCTGGCAGCGGCAGTGGTAGGCAGAAAAAATAGTATCCGGCAGGCTAAGTGGACAGACTGGGTCGGGACTCGGGTGAGTTTGCTACTTGCTGCCTTCATTCCGGGACTCTTCATTGTCCCGGAAGGGGATGATTCTGGACGCGGGACACAGGGCAATATTAAGGGGCAGTCCCGGGCATTCCGGGACATGTGGTCACCCTACCTCAAAGGGTTAAGTCTGGTAATACTACAGCTCCCAGTCTGTAGAAAATGAGAAATCAGAGCTGCTCACATCCATTCCACGAATGAATGAATGGACATAAAAAAATGAGATGACACCTCTTCAGACGTGGCACATTTCACTGACCTATAGCTGTAATGACCATGGTCCTCCCTCCCTCTGGAGTGTGGCATACTTGAATTGGGAGCCGCTTCCTTCACTGCTGTGTCCCTTGCAGGACGTCTGTTAATGAACATACATTCTTGGTGTGTGAGGAGCCTGAGGTCCTCACAGGGCAGAAAGATACTTTACATGTCCACACCTATGAGCAATGTAAGTACTGTAGTGGTCTGTGAGGAGCTGAAGGTCTCACACAGCAGGAATGGATGTTGACTGGAAGATGTCCTGTAAGGGAGACACACAGCAGTGGAGGAAGAAGCGGCTGGGATTTCAAACATGGCGCACTGTGCCTTCGAAGGGGGTGGAGAGTGAGGGTCATGCTGATTAGAGGTGCAGGTCAGTAAAGTGTTGAACATCTGAAGAGGTGTGATGTAACGTTCTTATTGTCCATTCATTGGTTGGTGGTGTACATGTGATCAGTGTGATGTGTTTTTTACATAGTGGGAGCTGTATTATTAGGAAATGTAACTGTCCACTCATTGGTTGGTGGTGTACATGTGATCAGTGTGATATGTGTTGTACATAGTGGGAGCTGTAGTATTAGGAAATGTAACTGTCCATTCATTGGTTGGTGGTGTACATGTGATCAGTGTGATGTGTGTTCTACATAGTGGGAGCTGTATTATTAGGAAATGTAACTGTCCATTCATTGGTTGGTGGTGTACATGTGATCAGTGTGATGTGTGATATACATAGTGGGATCTGTATTATTAGGAAATGTAACTGTCCAGTCATTGGTTGGTGGTGCACATGTGATCAGAGTGATTGTGTTCTACATAGTGGGAGCTGTATTATTAGGAAATGTAACTGTCCATTCATTGGTTGGTGGTGCACATGTGATCAGTGTGATGTGTGTTCTACAAAGTGGGATCTGTATTATTAGGAAATGTAACTGTCCATTCATTGGTTGGTGGTGTACATGTGATCAGTGTGATTGTGTGTTCTACATAGTGGGAGCTGTATTATTAGGAAATGTAACTGTCCATTCATTGGTTGGTGGTGCACATGTGATCAGTGTGATGTGTGTTCTACATAGTGGGAGCTGTATTATTAGGAAATGTAACTGTCCATTCATTGGTTGGTGGTGTACATGTGATCAGTGTGATGTGTGTTCTACATAGTGGGAGCTGTATTATTAGTAAATGTAACTGTCCATTCATTGGTTGGTGGTGCACATGTGATCAGTGTGATGTGTGTTCTACATAGTGGGAGCTGTATTATTAGGAAATGTAACTGTCCATTCATTGGTTGGTGGTGTACATGTGATCAGTGTGATGTGTGTTCTACATAGTGGGAGCTGTATTATTAGGAAATGTAACTGTCCATTCATTGGTTGGTGATATACATGTGATCAGTGTGATGTGAGTTCTACATAGTGGGATCTGTATTATTAGGAAATGTAACTGTCCATTTATTGGTTGGTGATGTACATGTGATCAGTGTGATGTGTGTTCTACATAGTGGGAGCTGTATTATTAGGAAATGTAACTGTCCATTCATTGGTTGGTGATGTACATGTGATCAGTGTGATGTGTGTTCTACATAGTGGGATCTGTATTATTAGGAAATGTAACTGTCCAGTCATTGGTTGGTGGTGCACATGTGATCAGTGTGATGTGTGTTCTACATAGTGGGATCTGTATTATTAGGAAATGTAACTGTCCATTCATTGGTTGGTGATGTACATGTGATCAGTGTGATGTGTGTTCTACATAGTGGGAGCTGTATTATTAGGAAATGTAACTGTCCATTCATTGGTTGGTGGTGCACATGTGATCAGTGTGATGTGAGTTCTACATAGTGGGAGCTGTATTATTAGGAAATGTAACAGTCCATTCATTGGTTGGTGGTGCACATGTGATCAGTGTGATTGTGTGTTCTACATAGTGGGAGCTGTATTATTAGGAAATGTAACTGTCCATTCATTGGTTGGTGTGTACATGTGATCAGTGTGATGTGTGTTCTACATAGTGGGAGCTGTATTATTAGGAAATGTAACTGTCCATTCATTGGTTGGTGGTGCACATGTGATCAGTGTGATGTGAGTTCTACATAGTGGGAGCTGTATTATTAGGAAATGTAACAGTCCATTCATTGGTTGGTGGTGCACATGTGATCAGTGTGATTGTGTGTTCTACATAGTGGGAGCTGTATTATTAGGAAATGTAACTGTCCATTCATTGGTTGGTGGTGTACATGTGATCAGTGTGATGTGTGTTCTACATAGTGGGAGCTGTATTATTAGGAAATGTAACTGTCCATTCATTGGTTGGTGGTGCACATGTGATCAGTGTGATGTGAGTTCTACATAGTGGGAGCTGTATTATTAGGAAATGTAACTGTCCATTCATTGGTTGGTGGTGTACATGTGATCAGTGTGATTGTGTGTTCAAGATAGTGGGAGCTGTATTATTAGGAAATGTAACTGTCCATTCATTGGTTGGTGGTGCACATGTGATCAGTGTGATGTGAGTTCTACATAGTGGGAGCTGTATTATTAGGAAATGTAACAGTCCATTCATTGGTTGGTGGTGCACATGTGATCAGTGTGATTGTGTGTTCTACATAGTGGGAGCTGTATTATTAGGAAATGTAACTGTCCATTCATTGGTTGGTGGTGTACATGTGATCAGTGTGATGTGAGTTCTACATAGTGGGAGCTGTATTATTAGGAAATGTAACTGTCCATTCATTGGTTGGTGGTGTACATGTGATCAGTGTGATGTGTGTTCTACATAGTGGGAGCTGTACTATTAGGAAATGTAACTGTCCATTCATTGGTTGGTGGTGTACATGTGATCAGTGTGATTGTGTGTTCAAGATAGTGGGAGCTGTATTATTAGGAAATGTAACTGTCCATTCATTGGTTGGTGGTGCACATGTGATCAGCGTGATGTGTGTTCTACATAGTGGGAGCTGTATTATTAGGAAATGTAACTGTCCATTCATTGGTTGGTGGTGCACATGTGATCAGTGTGATGTGTGTTCTACATAGTGGGAGCTGTATTATTAGGAAATGTAACTGTCCATTCATTGGTTGGTGGTGTACATGTGATCAGTGTGATGTGTGTTCTACATAGTGGGAGCTGTATTATTAGGAAATGTAACTGTCCATTCATTGGTTGGTGGTGTACATGTGATCAGCGTGATGTGTGTTCTACATAGTGGGAGCTGTATTATTAGGAAATGTAACTGTCCATTCATTGGTTGGTGGTGTACATGTGATCAGTGTGATGTGTGTTCTACATAGTGGGAGCTGTATTATTAGGAAATGTAACTGTCCATTCATTGGTTGGTGGTGTACATGTGATCAGCGTGATGTGTGTTCTACATAGTGGGAGCTGTATTATTAGGAAATGTAACTGTCCATTCATTGGTTGGTGGTGTACATGTGATCAGTGTGATGTGTGTTCTACATAGTGGGAGCTGTATTATTAGGAAATGTAACTGTCCATTCATTGGTTGGTGGTGTACATGTGATCAGCGTGATGTGTGTTCTACATAGTGGGAGCTGTATTATTAGGAAATGTAACTGTCCATTCATTGGTTGGTGGTGTACATGTGATCAGTGTGATGTGTGTTCTACATAGTGGGAGCTGTATTATTAGGAAATGTAACTGTCCATTCATTGGTTGGTGGTGCACATGTGATCAGTGTGATGTGTGTTCTACATAGTGGGAGCTGTATTATTAGTAAATGTAACTGTCCAGTCATTGGTTGGTGGTGTACATGTGATCAGTGTGATGTGTGTTCTACATAGTGGGAGCTGTATTATTAGTAAATGTAACTGTCCAGTCATTGGTTGGTGGTGTACATGTGATCAGTGTGATGTGTGTTCTACATAGTGGGAGCTGTATTATTAGTAAATGTAACTGTCCAGTCATTGGTTGGTGGTGTACATGTGATCAGTGTGATGTGTGTTCTACATAGTGGGAGCTGTATTATTAGTAAATGTAACTGTCCAGTCATTGGTTGGTGGTGTACATGTGATCAGTGTGATGTGTGTTCTACATAGTGGGAGCTGTATTATTAGTAAATGTAACTGTCCAGTCATTGGTTGGTGGTGTACATGTGATCAGTGTGATGTGTGTTCTACATAGTGGGAGCTGTATTATTAGGAAATGTAACTGTCCATTCATTGGTTGGTGCTGTACATGTGATCAGTGTGATGCGTGTTCTACATAGTGGGAGCTGTACTATTAGGAAATGTAACCGTCTGACAGTGAGAAAGGAATCCAATGCATTGCAGTGCAATAAGTCTGATAGGAGGGGAGGTGAGGGGGCAAAGTGCAGGGTTAGGTGATTAGGAGAAGGGGAGTCAGCGACAATCATTCAGACAGAAAGGTATATAATACATTGCAATGCTTTCCATATGTCTCTACCATTGGAAGGGTTAAAGAAATAACCTATGGGTTGTGGAGCCCTATGCTAATGAACGGGTTAACCCTTTCAGTGGCAAAGAGGTATGTAATGGCACATCTGTGTGTCTGAAGGACTTAACCCTTTGACTGATATCCAATGCATTGAATAGGTCTGTGGCAATGAAAGGGCAATCAAATGGTTAACCCTTTCAGTGGCATTGAGCTATCCAATATATTGGATATCTCTTTGCCACTGAAATGATTAACCCTTTCTCCACCAAAGAGATATTGAATGCATTGAATAGGTCTGTGGCTGCAAAACTGTGAAAAACATAAGAGACACAGACACACACATAAAGGGAGAACTGCTCAGGGAGCTACCGCTTAACCCTCCGACTGCCCTGCCAGTCTCAAAGATAGGTCTATGAGGGTTAACCCTAGCAGTGGCACTGGGGTATCCAATGCCTTCAATATTTCTTTGGCACTGAAAGGGTTAACTCTTATAGTGGCAAAGAGGTATCCAATACATTGGATAGCTGTCTGGCACTGAAATGTTTCAAAACACAAAGAAGACACCCCCCCCATAAGAGAGTAGTGGATAGGGAGGTACAGGGGTTCATTAGAGCTAAAAGTTATGAGAAGGGAGGAAAGAGACAGAGACACATTCACACAGACACACTCTATTTACCTACCTCTTACTGCAGCACGGAGAGGGCGGAAGATAGAAGGAGTGTCGGGGGTGTGTGTGATGGAGCAAAAAGAACAGTCGATACAACAGGACCTGCCTCTCTGTAATGCAGTGATTGTCTTGCTAGTTGTGTAGAGTATAAACGGTTCCAGTTCCCCAGGTGTCTGATTGCTAGTAAGTGATCTACCCGCTCCCCAGCAGTCTGCTGAATGGTTGGAGGCTAAGCTTGCCGAGTGGTGACAGGTGGAATTTCATCAACTTGCAGCTGTAGCTGAACTAAAGTTCCCATCATCCTATTGAGGATCCTGGAACCTCCGAGACCTCTCTCTTTTATTTATCGGTGGCTGGAATCTCACATGAGTTTTCGGGAATTCCCTTCACGTTATAAATGGGAAATAGATTTGGGTCCATTGGAGGATTGGGAGTGGAGCATGACTAAGGAGGTGCCAGCTCAGGTGGCGACCTCGACTAGGCATCAAATGATACAGCTGAATATCCTACATAGAATTTATTACACACCAATTAGACTGTTTAAAATGAGAAACTCGGGTACTGATCACTGCCATCGATGTGACAATGTTCAAGGCACATATTTGCACATGATTTGGGAGTGTCCTGTGGTAGGGAGGTTTTGGTCAGAGGTAATGCGTATTGTGACCCTGGTGTTGGGACGACCTGTACCTGCGACTCCAAAAATCTGTTTACTGTCTATCTTCCCCGAAGAGATTGAGGAGGCCAATGATAAATCTCTTCTGCGAGAGCTCTTGGTGATGGCGAGAAGGGTGGTGGCTCTGCATTGGATGTCAGACAGGGCTCCCAATTATAGGGCATGGATTAACTTGGTATCACAGTGTTTTCCACATTATAAATTGGTTTACTTACACCGAGGTATTCCAGCTAAATTTGATAAAATCTGGGGAAGGTGGCAGGCCTGGTGGACAGCTAGGACAAGCATTTCCATGGCTCATGATGATCTGTGACCTGCTGGGGTTGTTTGACTCTGCTTGCGTCTGCTGGTCATGTGGATGTTGGTAACATATACCTGTTGTGCTGGTGGGTGGGGGCTGGGGGGTGCTGCGGGCCTGGGGGAGAGAGGAACTGGGATCGAGGGGTATAGTTTTGACTTAGGTTAGAGGTTTGCAGTTTTGGTTTTATTATTATAAAAACCTCAGGTCGACTCTGTACACTTTACTAATTCGTGTCTGCTTTTGCTAATGTTATACATGACTGCATATTCCTGCTGTACTTGAATGACTTTATTTGTACCTCTTTTTTCTTTGTATTTGTATGGAGTGATCTGATAATAAAATATATTTCCAAAAAAAGTTCCCATCATCCTCATCAGTCACGATTGTGGTGAAAACATGGTAGGAGTAATCAGTTGCAAAAGCAATGGAACAGAGAAGGGGGACACAATACAGTTGCTTCCACTGTATCTGTTTCAGAAGTTCTGCCAGTGTATAAGGAAGATGATGGTAGAATGCATTGAATTAGAGACTTTAATTCATGGTTAGGGAATTGTGGCCAAAAACATGGATTTGGCTATGTTTCTCACACCAACCCTATTTGGTGTAACAAGGAATTATACAAAAAGGATGGCCTGCATCTTTCTCAAAAGGGAACAGAGTTTCTCAGCAAGCAATTCAAAAGTTTTGTTAACAGGTATTTCAACTAGTAGAGGGGGCAATGGAATGATACAGGAGATAACCAATTGCCCCCCCACAGCATTGCACAGATGAATTTGATCAATGTATGTCTGTGGCACATAGGTCAAAAAACAGTAGACTTTGAGCCATGTGTACAAATGTCTGCAGTTTAGGGAATACGATTTCTGAACTCATTGCAATAATAACTAGAGAAGATGTGTACTTAGCGGGAATTACCGAGACCTGGTACAATGATAAAAATGACTGGGATGTAGAAATACCAGGGTACTCTCTATTCAGAAAAGACAGGAAAGGCAGAAAAGGAGGAGGGGTTGCCATTTATGTCAAAAACTGCTTAAAGGTTAATCTTATACAGGGTATGGAGGAGAACACAGAGACTGTTTGGATAACTTTAGAATATGGGAGTAATTTGGTCACTCATATAGGTGTGATCTATAGACCCCCAGGACAAGCATAGGAGTTGGATCAACTGCTGGTCAAGGAAGTAACTAAGATGACAGTGAAGGGTGAGGATATAATTATGGGGGACTTTAATCTTCCAGATGTGGACTGGAAAAACCAAGCAACAGGTTCAGCCAGGAGTAGAGAGAGTCTAAATTCTTTACAAGGATTAGCTCTTAGTCAATTATTAGAAGAGCCGACTAGGAAGGAAGCCACACTAGATGTATTATTTACTAATGGAGACTTGGTATCAGATGTAGCTGTAGGAGAGTGTTTGGGCTCCAGTGATCATCAATCTGTGTGGTTTAATATAAACACAGAGGCTGAGTTGCACCACACAAAAACAAAGGTTCTAGACCTTAGAAAGGCTGATTTTTCTAAAATGGAAACATTTTTATGTCAGTCTTTAACAAATTGGAGATCTTTAGATGGAGTCCAGGAGAAATGGGATTATATGTATTTTACTAAACGCAACAGAGCATTGCATTAGACATGTCAGCAAGGGTAAAAGAAAAAGAAAACCACTGTGGTACTCAGCAGAAGTGGCGAATATAGTAAAGGAGAAAAAAGAATATTTTAAGAAATATAAGCAGACGCAGAAGGAAGAAGATAGGTATCGGTACAAAACTAGGCTTAAGGAGGCCAAATGTATTATTAGATGTGCCAAAGCACACACAGAGGAAAAAATTGCCCAGTCAATAAAAAAGGGGATAAAACATTTTTTAGATATATAAGTGAAAGGAGGAAAATAAAACAAGGAATAGTTAGACTGAAAACAAAAAAATGGAACCTATGTACATGAGATTAAAGGGCTAGCTGACTGTCTCAATGAATATTTCTGTTCAGTTTTTACAGAGGAAGATGAAGGGAAGGGACCTCTGTTAGAAAAAAGATGGCAAGACATGGTGAACATGCATGTTTACAGAGGAAGACGTTCTACTTCAACTTTCTAAGGTTAAAACAGATAAATCAATGGGTCCACATGGGATACACACAAAGTTGTTAAAATAACTTAAGTGTGTTCTAGCAAAACCTTTAACAGAATTATTCAATCAATAGCTATCGACAGGAGTAGCTCCAGAAGACTGGAAGATAGCAATTGTAGTACCACTTCACAAAAAAGGTAGCAGGAAAGAGTCTGGTAACTACAGACCAGTAAGTCTTACAGCAGTAGTGGGAAAATTAATGGAGACAATGCTAAAGGAAAGAATTGTCAAAATATCTGAATTTGAATGGCTTGCAAGATACCAAACAGCATGGGTTTACAGCAGGGAGATCTTGTCAAACTAACCTCATACATTTTTTTTGACTGGTTAACTAAAATAATAGACCAATTGGGAGCAGTAGATATAGCTTATCTAGATTTCAGTAAAGCATTTGACACTGTCCATCACAGAAGACTCATTAATAAACTGTAATGTTTGGGTCTGGATGCAAAAATAGTTAAATGGATAAGGCAATGGCTGAGCAACAGGAGACAGAGGGTGGTGGCCAATGGAAAATATTCGGATGAAAGGAGTGTTACTAGTGGAGTACCTCAGTGATCTATACTGGGGCCCATTCTTTTTAATATTTTTATTAGTGATATTGCAAAAGGTCTTCAAGGTGAGGTATGCCTTTTTGCAGATGATACAAAGATCTGCAATAGAGTAGACATTCCAGGGGGGAAAAAGCCAAATGACAAATAATTTAGGTAAATTAGAAGAATGGACAAGAGTGTGGCAGATGCAGTTTAATGTTGATAAATGTAAAATAATGCACTTGGGACATAAAAATCCAAAAGAAAAATATACTGTTAAGGGTACTGTGCTGTCAGAGATAACAGAGGAAAGGGATTTGGGAGCAATTATTTCTAATGACTTAAAGGTAGGCAGACAATGTAATAAAGCGGTGGGGAATGCAAGCAGGGTACTGGGTTGTATAGCTAGGGGCATTAGTAGCAGAAAAAGAGAAGTGGTGATGCCACTCTACAGATTTCTAGTTAGACCTCACCTAGAGTATTGTGTACAGTACAGGAGACCCCATCTCCAGAAGGATATAGATACTATAGAGTATTGTGTACAGTATTGGAGACCCCATCTCCAGAAGGATATAGATACTCTAGAGTATTGTGTACAGTACTGGAGACCCCATCTCCAGAAGGATATAGATACTCTAGAGAGAATTCAGAGAAGGGCTACCAATATGTTGACTGGTTTACAGGAACAGAAGTATCAGGATAGACTAAAGGATCTGAACATGTATAGACTTGAGGAGAGAAGAGAGAGCGGGGATATGATAGAAACATTCACATATATGAAGGGATTCAACAAAGTGCAGGATGGATGCATATTTCAAAGGAGTAAAAATGTTAGGACAAGGGGCCATAGGCTAAATCTAGAGGGACACAGGTTTAGATGTAATGTAAGAAAGATTCATTTCACTGAGAGGGTAGTAGATAAGTGGAATAGCCTACCAGCAGAAGTGGTAGAAGTTAATACAGTGACAGAATGTAAGCATGCATGGGATAGGCATAAGGCTGTCCTTAACATAAGAAAAGACCAAGGACCAAAAAAGGTTTGAGGTTTTTACAGTAGGAAAATGGACGGACTAGATGGGCCAAGTGGTTCTTATCTGCCGTTAAATTCTATGTCTCTATGTCCATGCTGAGGTAATGGATCAGCAGCACACCTCAGATAACGTTCGCAAATCACTGCAGAACGTGGTGGCTCAGTGGCTCGGGGAGCAGGCAGGCACACAGTCACAAATTGGGTTTGTGGTTACTGACGGTGCAGCTGACATGATAAAGGCTCTCCGGGATGGCAGATTTGTGGGTGTGCACTGCTCAGCGCATGTCCTGCATCTGGTAGTGAAGGATGCTCTCGAGGATGGCAGTAACACTGGATGGTTATCAGCACTTCTGGAGTCGTGCCGACAAATTGCTGACCACTTCCATCGGAGCGTCAAAGATAGCCAGCTCCTCAGGGAGGAACAGAAAAAGGCAGACCTCCCAGAGCACCTCCTAAAACAAGATGTTGGTACCAGGTGGAAATCCACCTTAGATATGCTAGAGCGTATCCTGGAGCAGAAAAAGGCCATTCATGCAATGTCATGTCACCATTTCACTGGCAGTGACAAAACACTGGGCAGGGCTGACTGGGCCCTGATGGAACAGGTAGTGACAGTCCTCACGCCTTTCCGTGCTTTGATGGAGAGAACACTAGACTGGCCGAAATCATTCACCTCTTCACACACCTAGGGTTGCCACCTTTTCTTCAAAAAAATACTGGCCAAGGCATTCCCTCCATAGACTTAACATTGGACAGAAGCCAATTTTTTACCGGCCTGCCGGTAAAATACCGGCTGGGTGGCAACCCTACACACACCTCTCCTTAAAAACTGACCATTTCCTTGCCCATAGGGAAAGCTTGCCTGGTACTGATGGTAATATACTTCCCGATGTTGCTGCCCTTCTAACAAGGTTGAAGAATGAACTGACTCAGCGCATGGAAGATCGCATGGAGAATTGTCCCGAGTTAATGCTTGCCACAATTTGCGATCCTCGAATCAAAGGCAAGCTGGCACTTAGTTCCAATTCCCTCACTGCCTGGAGGGAACAATTGATAGCGAGGGTGAGTGAGAGGCAAAGAAAAAACAGAATGCAGTCACAGGAGAAGATTCCGCAGATGAGCTGGAGGAGTGTGGTGGTCTTCCAGGACCTATCAGTAGCAGCGCCAGTAGCACGTCATCTTGTTCCAGTGGAGCAGCTGCTGGTTTTTATGCTGAGGCAATGGACAGATTAAGCTTCGGACTTAAGAAACAGCTCCAAATCAGTAGAAAAAGTGCTGAGTTTGAGGTTAAGGCTTACCTTGCGGAACCTTCTTTGCCCCCAAGTACAGATCCCTTGACTTTCTGGGATAACAAGAGGGCTGTGTGGCCTACTTTGTCCCTGATAGCCCAGGAGTTGCTTTCTTGCACCCCAACCACTGTCCAGAGTGAGCGGGTATTTTCCATAACAGGAAATATATTTAGCCCCTACGCTCTCAATTGGACCCCCAGCTCATGGAGAAAATGACTATTTTAAAAGTCAGCCTGCCAAAGCTGGGTTACCCTGCTCTCAGGTTCAATGCAGATTAGAAAAACAAAAAGGACTTCAGACATCTACAATCATCCATAATACCATAATACGCTGAGAGATCAAGCTTACCCAGCTTTAGAGCAGTGCTGTATCCATATACTGAGTTCTGGCTGCTCCAGTGTTCTGTAGTTAGCTGCTGGCTACATCTACAGTGTTCGTCTCATCCTGAGTCCGTCTCACACCAGTCACCCTCAGTTTTGTATCTCTTCTAAAAAAAAGTCTACTGTATCTATCTACTGAGTCCTGCCTGCTCCAGTGTTCTGTAGTTAGCTGCTGGCAACATCTACAGTGTTTGTCTCATCCTGAGTCCACCTCGCACCAGTCTTCCTCAGTTGCTCTGTACATCTACTGACTGAGTCCTGCCTGTTCCAGTGTTCCGTAGTTCTGGCTACATCTCCAGTGTTGCTGTCATCCTGAGTCCGCCTCGCACCAGTCTTCCTCAGTTGCTGTATACATCTACTGACTGAGTCCTGCCTGTTCCAGTGTTCTTTAGTTCTGGCTACATCTCCAGTGTTGCTGTCATCCTGAGTCTGCCTCACACCAGTCTTCCTCAGACTTCCTTCTTCCTTTGAATAAAGCTACATCCATGCTTCATCTACAGTACCATAAGGCTAAAGCTTCACATTACCCTGTTCCACAGTCTTCATTTAGACCCTGGAAATGGTTCAATTTATTTTTATTTATTTAATTTAACATTTTTATTGTATTTTTGAAAGCATTTTAAACGTGACGATTAATTTGGAATGTCGTTGAATTTTGTCCGAGTCAAACAGGTCTGGTCCGAAAATCGGATTCTTCGAATAAAAAAAAACAAAAATGTCAGAATCTGAATTTTACCAAAGTCTATTATGTACTAATATGGACAGTTTATTTAGCAGTTTATATACTGATGTCAAAGTTTCCATGGTTAATGGCTGACACTGTATCACGGTGCCCGTGATTCTTGTGTGACATTCTGACTTCCGGGTTTGTGTCTTGCTGTCTTTTATTGGTGCTTGCTGGCTAGCCCCTCCCAAGGCTAGCCTTTATATACCCCCTTCTGTCACTAAACGGGTGCCCTTTCGTGGTGTTTCTGAGATTCGTGATTCAGTGCTCCTGTTCCGTGTTGATCCGGTTTCTGGCTGACTACCGCTCTCTGTGTACCGACCCAGGCTGTGGCTGACTACCGCTCTCTGTGTACCAATCCAGGTTGTGGCTGACTTCCGCTCTCTGTGTACTGTCCCAGGCTGTGGCTGACTACCGCTCTCTGTGTACCGACCCTGGCTGTGCTATCCGGTCACTAAGCGGTTACTGTTGCCTTCCAATTTCGCTTAGCCTGGTACTATCTGTTGCCTCCGTTTAGCACTTCCAGTCAGTGCTACCCAGTCACTAAGCGGTTAACTGTTGCCTCCCTATTTCGCTCAGCCTGTTGCTATCTGTTGCCTCCATTAAGCACTTCCTGTCAGTGCTATTCGGTCACTAAGTGGTTACTGTTGCCTTCCTATATCGCTCAGCCTGTACCACTGGTTGCCTCCGTTAAGCACTTCAAGTCAGTGCTATTCGGTCACTAAGCGGTTACTGTTGCCTTCCTATATCGCTCAGCCTGTAACCACCGGTTGCCTCCGTTAAGCACTTCCAGTCAGTGCTATCCAGTCACTAAGTGGTTACTGTTGCCTCCCTATGTCGCTCAGCTTGTGACTGTCTGTGGTCTTCATTGTGCTATTCCAGTCAGTCCAACCCGTCTCTAGCAAGTCCTTGTTGCACTAGATATTAGGCTGCCTTACCCAGTATTCAGTAAGGCTGGTAGAGCCTCCTCAGTTCCTTGTTGCACCAGGTATCAGGCTGCCTTACCCAGTATTCGGTAAGGCCGGTAGAGCCTGCTCAGTTCCTTGTTGCACCAGTTTAGGCTGCCTTAACCGGTATTCGGTAAGGCCGGTAGAGCCTCACTATTGTATATTATCTTGTATGCCCTGTCCTGTGTCAAACTTTATTATTGCTGCCTTGTAGAGTTTGGACCCGTGAAAGCTTTCTTATTTTATCCTACCCAATTGTCTGAGTGTTCATTAAAACCGTGACAGTACGAAAGGGCCATGACCTCAGACAAGGCTGGTGAGGGTAGTTCCCAGAATCTCCTGTGGAGATTGGACACGCAGGAACAACGATTAGACCAACTGTCTATGGCTATTCAGACCATTCTTGAATGCACTGCTTGCCCCGAGAGACCTGTACAATCTTTGGTGGCCACTCCAGTTCTGGCACCATTGACACAGGCTAGTGCACCCAGCCCTTCCTCTAGAGGGCTCTCCGCTACAATTTTGTTGAATTTGTAAGGGCCTTCCGCAGTGTGTTCGAAGTTCCAGGGTGTGCCACCTCTGCTGCTAAGCGCCTTATGAGAATCCAGCAGGGCACACGTACTGTTTCTGAGTTTGCCATTGAATTTCGTACACTTGCAGCAGAGGTAAGCTGGAACGATGAGGCGCTGGTTGCTGCATTTTCCCAGGGCCTTGACTATAAAATTAAAGACGAAATTGCGGCCAAAGACCTACCGGTGGGTCTAGACTAATTCATTGAGTACACAATTCTGATTGACTCTCGCATAAGGGAGAGGAGTCTATACAAGAATCGCAGAGCAACATCCACTGGCAAACTTGGCAACAGGGTTAATTTCCCACCCATGCCTCCCTCTCCTCCCATACCTCCGGGTCCTGCTATAGGGAGCACAGAACCTATGCAAGTCGGTTTTACACGATTATCCAGGCAAGAGCGCTCCTTCCGTCGCAAACAAGGGTTATGCCTGTACTGTGGCAAGGCAGGGCATTTGCTAAAAACTTGTCACGTGCGACCAGGAAACGAGCGCACCTAGGGTCATGTGGGGGACAGATCCTAGGTGGCGTATACCAGTCCCCAGAAGGCATGCTAAGCAAACCTGTGATTGACATTGTGATCTCTTGGGCCTCTGAAAATACTAAGATGCCTGCCCTAATTGATTCTGGTGCAGCCGGGTAATTCATGGACAAGAATTTTGCATTGATGCATAACATTCCGTTGGGAAGCAAAGACTCTCCACTTGACATTGAGGCCATTGATGGGAGACTGTTGGTACCACCTCAAGTCACACAGGAGACATGTCCTTTATCTGTGTGCATTGGAGTCCTTCACAAAGAGACCATTCAATTCCAGATTATCCAGTCCCCCCATTTTGAGGTCATTTTGGGGTTTCCGTGGCTACATAAACATAATCCCAGACTGGACTGGAGAAATTGTGAAGTATTGTCTTGGTCTGAGTACTGTAAAAACCACTGTATGAGTCAGCCTACCAAAACTTTGTGTACCGCTCCCTCCTTACCGCTGGAATATCAGTCATTCAGCGATGTATTCAGTAAGGGTAAGGCTAGCACTTTGCCGGTACATCGTACGTACGGCTGTGCTATTGAGCTTGTGCCTAGCGCTATGCCCCCAAAGGGTAGAACGTACCCATTGTCTAGTAACGAGAATGGTGCCATGGAGGAGTATATCAGTGACGCCCTGGCCCGGGGTATTATACGCAAGTCCTCCTCACCTGTGGGGGCTGGATTCTTTTTTGTTAAAATGAAGGACCGGGTACTAAGACCCTGTATTGATTATAGGGGTCTTAACAAAATAATGATAAAGAACGCTTACCCATTCCACTCATCACCGAATTGTTCGATCATTTAAAGGGCGCTTCCATTTTTACGAAACTGGATCTGAGGGCGGCGTACAATTTAGTTTGGATTAAGGACCGTGATGAGTGGAAAACGGCTTTCAATACTCGACAGGGCATTACGAGTATTTAGTTATGCCATTTGTTGTATGCAATGCCCCTGCAGTATTTCAAGAATTGATTAATGATGTCCTGCGTGAATTCTTACAATCCTGTGTGGTTGTGTACCTAGACGACATCTTGATTTACTCGCCTAACCTGGAGACTCACCGTGGCCAGGTCTCTGCGGTCTTGCAGAAGTTAAGGGAGAACAAGCTGTATTGAAAACTCGAGAAGTGCGAGTTCCATAGGTCCAGTGTGGGCTTTTTGGGGTACGTGATCTCTAAAGAGGGCTTCGCTATGGACAAGGACAAGCTTGCAGCTGGGCAACAGTGGCCGCGAACTACAGGTCTCAAACCCTTACAGCGTTTCCTAGGATTCGCGAATTATTATAGGAAATTTATTCGCGATTATTCCAGTATTGTCAAACCACTCACGATATGACCCACAAGGGTGCCTCCGCATCTGAATTGTCCCCAGATGCAATTAAGGCATTTGGGACTCTAAAATTGGCTTTTTCTACTGCTCCAGTTCTGTCGCATCCTATTCCTGGGTTGCCATTTACGTTAGAAGTGGATGCTTCTGAGACTGGAGTAGGGGCAGTCTTGGGCCAAAAACCAGGTCCAGATAAGACTTTGAGACCCTGTGGGTTCTTTTTGAGAAAGCTGACCAGGGCACAGAGCCTTTATGACATTGGAGACCGGGAACTCCTAGCGATTATTATGGCCTTACATGAATGGCGACACCTGCTGGAGGGCACTAAGGTACCTATTCTGATCCTGACTGATCATAAAAACCTCATGTATCTATCAGAGGCTAAAAGGCTTTCTCCGAGGCAAGCAAGATGGGCGCTATTCTTGTCTCGTTTTAATTTCATTGTCTCATACTTGCCTGGTACTAAGAATGTACGTGTTGATGCCTTATCCAGACGATTTAGCTCAGATCCAGAAGCTGACTCTATTCCTGTGCCTATCATCCCTCTGAACCGTATACTTGCCACTTTACTGACCAGTAACACGTCTCCCTTAGGAGAGGAGATCTTGGCATCTCAGGCCAATGCTCCTCCAGAGAAACCTGTGGGCAAGTGCTTTGTGGCCGAGCCTTTTCGGGCTAAACTTATGAATACCTACCACTCCTCTCGGGCGGCCGGTCATGTTGGGAAGAATCAATTGATTTGGTCATTGTCCCGTATGTTTTGGTGGCCTGGCATGAGAGATGACTGTGCGGCATTTACAGCAGCTTGTGCCACTTGTGCCTGTTCCAAGGTCCCCAGACATCTTCCCGTGGGTCTATTACAGACTGTTCCTAATGGGGACCGCCCTTGGTCACACGTATCTATTGATTTCTTGGGAGAAATGCCGGCTTCCAGAGGGTTTACCGTAATCCTTATGATAGTTGACAGGTTCTCTAAAATGGCTCATTTTGTGCCACTCCCTGGCTTGCCATCTGCTAAGGAACTGGCAATTGTATTTGCCAGGGAGGTATTCAGACTCCACGGGGTACCCAAGGTGCTGGTCTCGGATCGTGGGAGTCAATTCGTCTCGAGATTCTGGAGGACCTTTTGTGAACAGATGGGGATTCAGTTGTCATTTTCCTCAGCTTATCATCCCCAAACTAATGGGGCCGCTGAACGTGCCAACCAGGGATTGGAGCAGTTCTTGCGTTGTTTCATTTCCAATCATCACGACAATTGGGCTGACTTGTTGCCGTGGGCAGAGTTTGCCAGGAACTGTGCGGTGTGCAGCACGTCTGGGAGCTCACCCTTCCTGATCAACTACGGGTTTTAACCATGCTTGCTCCCAGATAACTTTCAGGCACAGCAGATTCCGGCTCTGGATGAGCATATTAGGCAGCTCTGCTCCACATGGGCACAAGTCCAGAATACCCTACGTGAGTCCTTTGCACGTGCCCAGCGGCATGCCAATAACAGACGTCTGCCGGCTCCTGTATTTCAGGTGGGGGACCGGGTCTGGTTATCCTCTAAGAATCTCAGGTTGCAAGTTCCGTGTCTCAAGTTTGCTCCCCGGTTTGTGGGTCCGTTCTGGGTGCTCCGTCGAGTTAACCCTGTCTCCTATGCGTTGGAATTACCGGCTTCTATGAGAATACATAATGTGTTCCATGTGTCCCTCCTCAAACCATTGGTGTGCAACCGTTGTACCACCACTCCTGCTGTCCCTGGTCCTGTGCGCATACAGGATCACGATGAATATGAAGTGCAGAGTGTTCTGGATTCACGTAAATTCCGTGGCCAGGTCCAATACTTGGTGCATTGGAAGGGTTATGGTCCAGAGGAACGTTCATGGGTTAAGCACTCTGATATTCATGATTCCATTCTGCTGCGCAGTTTCCATGCCAAGTTTCCTAGCAAACCCAGACCCCCTCAAGGAAGGAGGAGGGTCTTTGAGAGGGGGGTACTATCACGGTGCCCGTGATTCTTGTGCGACATTCTGACTTCTGGGTTTGTGCGTTGCTGTCTTTTATTGGTGCTTGCTGGCTAGCCCCTCCCAGGGCTAGCCTTTATATACCCCCTTCTGTCACTAAGCAGGTGCCCTTTCGTGGTGTTTCTGAGATTAGTGATTCAGTGCTCCTGTTCTGTGTTGATCCGGTTTCTGTCTGACTACCGCTCTCTGTGTACCGACCCTGGCTGTGGCTGACTACCGCTCTCTGTGTACCGACCCAGGCTGTGGCTGACTACCGCTCTCTGTGTACCAACCCTGGCTGTGGCTGACTACCGCTCTCTGTGTACCAACCCTGGCTGTGGCTGACTACCGCTCTCTGTGTACTGACCCTGGCTGTGGCTGACTACCGCTCTCTGTGTATTGATCCAGGCACGACTGACTACGCTATCATGTTGCCCTCGCTATTGCAGTCAGTGCTATCTGGTCACTAAGCGGTTACTGTTGCCTTCCAATTTCTCTTAGCCTGGTACTATCTGTTGCCTCTGTTTAGCACTTCCAGTTAGTGCTATCCAGTCACTAAGCAGTTAAGGTTGCCTTCCTATATCGCTCAGCCTGTACTATTGGTTGCCTCCGTTAAGCACTTCCAGTCAGTGCTACCCAGTCACTAAACGGTTAACTGTTGCCTCCCTATTTCGCTCAGCCAGTTGCTATCTGTGGCCTCTGTTAAGCACTTCCTGTCAGTGCTATTCAGTCACTAAGTGGTTACTGTTGCCTTCCTATATTGCTCAGTCTGTAACCTCTGGTTGCCTCCGTAAAAGGGATAGTAATACTTCGTTTTAACTTTATTTTATTTTGTAGGCATTAAAAAAACATGAAGAATGATATGTCTTATCTCTCAAACCTTTATGGTTTGAGAGATATTCACAAGCAAAGTTTCCCCTCCCGCCCCTTTTACCTAGTGTAAGCCATCTCTTCTCAGATGTGGAATCCAGTCCATAGACCAGACAGATAACAGAAGGGGACAATCTTCTTCCTATGAGAACAATGAAAGCCCTGCCCCCCTTGACAGTTTTTCAGGTTTTTCCCTTATCTTAATTGAAGATTGTCCCTCTCTGCAGTCTACCTGGGCACCTCCCTTCTGATGTGGCTGAACGGGGGGGGGGGATACTTTGCTTGTGAATATCTCTTAAACCATAAAGGTTTGAGAGATAAGACTTATATCGTTCTTCATGTTTTTTTAATGCCTACAAAATAAAATAAAGAGAAAACAAAGTATTACTATTCCTTTAAGCACTTCCAGCCAGTGCTATCCAGTCACTAAGCGGTTACTGTTGCCTCCCTATGTCGCTCAGCTTGTGACTATCTGTGGTCTCCATTGTGCTATTCCAGTCAGTGTTATCCGGTCTCTAGCAAGTCCTTGTTGCACTAGATATTAGGCTGCCTTACCCGGTATTCAGTAAGGCCGGTAGAGCCTCCTCAGTTCCTTGTTGCACCAGTTTAGGCTGCCTTACCCGGTATTCGGTAAGGCCGGTAGAGCCTCCTCAGTCCTTGTTGCACCAGTTATTAGGCTGCCTTACCCGGTATTTGGTAAGGCCGGTAGAGCCTCACTATTGTATATTATCTTGTATGCCCTGTCCTGTGTCAAACTTTATTACTGCTGCCTTGTAGAGTTTGGACCCGTGAGGGGCCTTGTGCGCTTTATTCTGTCTAATAAAGCTTTTTTATTTTATCTTACCCAAATTTTCTGAGTGTTCATTAAAACCGTGGCACACTGATAGAGAAGGGGACACTTACCCACAGGGAGAGTGGCAGATGCCCTGCAGACCTCTCTAGCATTGAACATTGTAACGGATCCTACTCCGTAAGGAAAACCATTACTGGGCATGCAGATTTTCAGGCCATTATTTCAGACTATGGGGAACATTTTATCAACAAGCAGCTCTGCAAAAGAGGCTAAAATCATAGCCTGGGTAGTTAGGGGTTAATTATCTGTGCTGGTGTCAAGCTACTTCAAAGGTGTATGGTATCACTGTCTGGTCCACCTACTAATCTCCTCTCTGTTGTGTAACCACTATTGTCTGTGTGATGGGATTAGTCTGGGGTTCTGACTGCAGGTAACACCTGTTTCCATTGTGCTTTGTTGTTGATTATATCAATCAGGCTGCCTGTCACAGCCTCCCTATTGTCCCTTTGTTCAGGTGTGCACAGTAACCCCAGGGGTCCCATGGTATTGCAAGCCCCTCCATTGTACCCCATTGTGTGAGGTCTCCACCATTTGCTGTGTCCCCTATTGTATCTATGTGATTGTATTATGTGACCATTTGTTGCTATTTTAGGAAATTCCCAGAATCCTGTATAAAAACCCCTGTTTTATAGAATAAAGTGTTAGTTGTTCTGAACAAAGCAAGAGTACAGAGTCTTCATTCCTGAATGATTTAAAGAGTCCACTTTGTCTACCATTCAGGAGCCCTATGTTCCAGGAGGAGGGAGAAACCCAGAACGACGGATAATCCGGTGTCTTCAGCTTCCGTTACAAACATGCATAAAGTTCAGTTTATGGGGCACTCAAGTGGTCGAGTAATTATAATAATAAAGATAAGTAATATAGACAGCTTTCAGTCTAAGTAATAAAACTTAACTTTTACTGAACACACTTGTTCTAAAATTCATTTAAAAAGAACACATACACAAATAACTGAGAGCCTTAACCGGTATTAATGGGCACGCGATTCAGTGTCCAGGTGTAACTGAACCACTTTCATTCAAAAGTTATTAATTTTCAAAGTTGAATTTTTTAGGTGCAATATCACAGTGGCCTACAGAGGGGCGCCTGCCACTACAATTTTATAATTTTTTTTTTGACTTGGCGTGGCTTGCCGTGCCGCCAGCCGCCTTGTAAGCTGTGAGCTGTCCCGGCTCTTTAGCAATGCAGAGCGCTGGGAGATAATATCTCCCAGCGCTCTGCATTACTAATGGGAAGGCTGCGTGGGAGCTCCAGCAGGTGCAGAAGCACAGATCTCTCCAGCCGCTGGACCACCAGAGAGGTAGGAAACGGAGGTGGGAAGAGAGAATGAGGCTTAACCCTTTGAGTGCCAGGGTGGTACGCAACACATTGCAAAGCAATGCGTTGTGTATCACTCTGACACGCAAAGGGTTAATTTGGAGATAATGGGAGCAATGTGAGATCAATATGGGGATGATGGGGGGCAAGCAATGTGGAGCTGATGTGGGTCAATGTGGAGCTGATGGTGATGGGGTCAATGTGGAGCTGATGGGGGTCAATGTGGAGCTGATGGGGGTCAATGTGGAGCTGATGTGGGTCAATGTGGAGCTGATGGTGTCAATGTGGAGCTGATGTGGGTCAATGTGGAGCTGATGTGGGTCAATGTGGAGCTGATGGTGATGGGGTCAATGTGGAGCTGATGGGGGTCAATGTGGAGCTGATGTGGGTCAATGTGGAGCTGATGGTGATGGGGTCAATGTGGAGCTGATGGGGGTCAATGTGGAGCTGATGTGGGTCAATGTGGAGCTGATGGTGATGGGGTCAGTGTGGAGCTGATGGGGGTCAATGTGGAGCTGATGGGGGTCAAAGCTGATGGTGATGGGGTCAGTGTGGAGCTGATGGGGGTCAATGTGGAGCTGAGGGTGATGGTGGTCAATGTGGAGCTGATGGGGGTCAATGTGAGGGCAATGTTGCGATGATGGGGCAATGTGGAGCTGATGGGGGCAATGTGAAGGTGATAGGGGCAATGTGAGGGCAATATGGAGATTTGGAGCATTGTGGAGATGGCGGGGGGCGCTTCAGATATCTGTACCTACAGGCTCCTGAGATGTAAATCCAGCCCTGCGCTTAATGTGGCTGACTCTGCCTGTGCTCCAGTTCTATCTATTGTATTTGTTAATGATTCATATAAAGTTCAGTTTACATACATTTTGGAAGTGTTAATCTCCCCCTATGGTGAAGCTGGTTTGCACCAGTTCTAAAACACCAGCCTCCAGTTTGGTGATTCACAAACTCTCACCCAGAGACATGTGACATCATTATCACCACTTGTGGCAATTAGGGTTGTCACCCAACTGGTATTTTACTGGCAGGCTGGTAAAAAATTGACTCCTGTCCAATGTTAAAGGGATAGTAATGTTTCATAATAAAAGCAGCTCTAATTAATCATCATAGTATTTGGACTTTGGAGAGTGTTATTTCAGTACTGTCAGAGTTGTAGTTCAAGAGTAATTCAATGACAAAGTATCCCCCTCCCGCCCCTTTTACTGATGTAACACTGCTCAGCCAGATCAGAAGGGAGGTGCCCAGGTAGACTGCAGAGAGGGACAATCTTCAATTAAGATAAGGGAAATACCTGAAAAACTTGTCAAGGGGGGCAGGGCTTTCATTGTTTTCATAGGAAGAAGATTGTCCCCTTCTGTTATCTGTCTGGTCTATGGACTGGATTCCACATCTGAGAAGAGATGGCTTACACTAGGTAAAAGGGGGACAGGGCTTTCATTGTTCTCATAGGAAGGAGATTGTTCCCTGCTGTTATCTGTCAGGTCTATGGACTGGATTCCACATCTGAGAAGAGATGGCTTACACTAGGTAAAAGGGGGGCAGGGCTTTCATTGTTCTCATAGGAAGAAGATTGTTCCCTGCTGTTAATTGTCTGGTCTATGGACTGGATTCCACATCTGAGAAGAGATGGCTTACACTAGGTAAAAGGGGGACAGGGCTTTCATTGTTCTCATAGGAAGGAGATTGTTCCCTGCTGTTATCTGTCAGGTCTATGGACTGGATTCCACATCTGAGAAGAGATGGCTTACACTAGGTAAAAGGGGGGCAGGGCTTTCATTGTTCTCATAGGAAGAAGATTGTTCCCTGCTGTTAATTGTCTGGTCTATGGACTGGATTCCACATCTGAGAAGAGATGGCTTACACTAGGTAAAAGGGGGGCAGGGCTTTCATTGTTCTCATAGGAAGAAGATTGTTCCCTGCTGTTATCTGTCAGGTCTATGGACTGGATTCCACATCTGAGAAGAGATGGCTTACACTAGGTAAAAGGGGGGCAGGGCTTTCATTGTTCTCATAGGAAGAAGATTGTCCCCTGCTGTTATCTGTCTGGTCTATGGACTGGATTCCACATCTGAGAAGAGGTGACTTACACTAGGTAAAAGGGGCGAGAGGGGGAAACTTTACTTGTGAATATCTCTTAAACCATAAAGGTTTGAGAGATAAGACTTATATCGTTCTTCATGTTTTTTTAATGCCTACAAAATAAAATAAAGATAAAACGAAGTATTACTATCCCTTTAAGTCTATGGAGGGAATGCCATGGCCGGTATTTTTTTGAAAAAAAGGTGGCAACCCTAGTGGCAATTACACCTTGTGTTGTTTCTGTGTCTAATGAATGTAGAACAACAGTGACTGCCCATAAGAATTAGGAAAGCACAAACAATAACTCACTTCCCTTCCTGAGCCAGCCCACTGAAGGTTTCCTGTTCTGTTCAGAAGTAACTCACTTTACTTCATTAAGAAGCTGATACAGCTCTGCTGGTCTCCACATACCAGAACACAGTGTATCTGCTGTTATCAGGAGGAAACTACTGACACTACTTACTGCTCTGCTGGGTCTCCACATACCAGAACACAGTGTATCTGCTGTTATCAGGAGGAAACAATCTTCCCTTCTTACTGCTCTGGTGAGTCTGCGGAGACCAGAATATAGTGTAAAAGTGTGTGTTTGTGTGTGTATGTGTGTGTGTGTATTGTGTCCTGGTGGATGTTTATATATGTGTGTGTTTTGTGTCCTGGTGAATGTTTATATGTGTGTGTTTTGTGTCTTCGTGGATGTTTATATGTGTGTATGTTTGTGTGTTTTGGTGGATGTTTATATATGTGTATGTGTGTGTGTGTGTTTTGGTGGATGTTTATATATGTGTATGTGTGTGTGTGTTTTGGTGGATGTTTATATATGTGTATGTGTGTGTGTGTTTTGGTGGATGCTTATATGTGTATGTGTGTGTCTTGGTGGATGTGTGTGTGTATGTATGTGTGTGTCTTGGTGGATGTTTATATGTGTACATGTGGGTGAGTGTGTGTGGATGAGTGTGTGTGTATGATAGTGTAGGTGAACTTGTGTGTGTTTTGTGTCCTGGTGGATATTTATATATGTGTGTGTGTGTGTCTTGCTGGATATTTAAATGTGTGAGTGTGTGTATGTCTTGATGGATGTACATACTGTATGTATGTGTGTATTTGTGTATGTCTATCTTGGTGGATATTTTTGTGTGTGTGTATATTTGTCTGTGTCTTGGTGAATGTTTATATGTGTACATGCGTTTGTGTGGGTGAGTGTGTGTGTGAGTGTGTGAGTGTGTGTGACGGTGTGGGTGAGTATGTGTGTGTGTGACAGTGTGGCTGAGCCTGTGTATGTGTTTGGCACATCCTATATAATAAAACGCTACCATTGTTTCTCAGAAGCCATCATGCGCAGTACAGTTGGCTGCGGCGCTCCGCAGTCATGCTGAGTAGAGACTGACCACATCGCGGCTGATAACAAAGCGGGCCACTCCGAATTCAGGCCGTAGAGAAACCTGTGGTCTGAATTTAGAGCGGCCCACTCCGTTATCAGCCATGGCGCAGGCAGTCTCTACTGAACATGACTGCACCGCTGTCGTTGTGAGTGCCACTGTGGCCCATGCACACAGGTTTTTCAACAAGTATCAAATATATTTCTTTTTTTTCTCATCTTAACATTCTGTGTTAGCTTTACAAACCCCTGATAGCGTGTATAATTGTGTACGTGTAGTTGTCCATTCATAGCTTTACAAATCCCTGATAGCGTGTATAATTGTGTACGTGTAGTTGTCCATTCATAGCTTTACAAATCCCTGATAGCGTGTATAATTGTGTACGTGTAGTTGTCCATTCATAGCTTTACAAATCCCTGATAGCGTGTATAATTGTGTACGTGTAGTTGTCCATTCATAGCTTTACAAATCCCTGATAGCGTGTATAATTGTGTACGTGTAGTTGTCCATTCATAGCTTTACAAATCCCTGATAGCGTGTATAATTGTGTACGTGTAGTTGTCCATTCATAGCTTTACAAATCCCTGATAGCGTGTATAATTGTGTACGTGTAGTTGTCCATTCATAGCTTTACAAATCCCTGATAGTGTGTATAATTGTGTACGTATAGTTGTCCATTCATAGCTTTACAAATCCCTGATAGTGTGTATAATTGTGTACGTGTAGTTGTCCATTCATAGCTTTACAAATCCCTGATAGTGTGTATAATTGTGTATGTGTTGGGCTGGATTCAAATGCAGGTGCCTCTGCTTGGATCTCCAGGTTTCCCCATAGACTTCAATAGGAACATTTTTGATAAAACGGGAGGTAACATTTATCTCTGGCGTTTGAATCCAGCCCCTTTGTGTGCAATCGATTTTTATTTTTTTAAAAACATACATTTACATATTTAACCCTTTTACTTGTAATGCGTTGGGTTTAATGTTTTCCACCTCCAAATATATTAACATTGTATTAACATAACAGTACAAATGCCATAAAAATAAAATATTCATTGATTTAAAAGGGGTTTTTAAACCCTTGAATACTAGAGAGATTTCAGATGCTTTGTGGCCATTTCAAACCTTTGATTAGCGAGACAGAGATGCATTGTTTCTTTATTTCTCATGAACTGCAAAGTTAGTCAAACTCATTAAAACAGAACACTGCCCTAACAATAATTCCTAAATTATGTAACCCCTTAGTGACCGGCCGAGCGCACATGCGGCCGGCACTTAACGACGGAGTTTTTTTTTCGTCATTCTAGCGAATGACTTCCGTGACTTACCAGGTACGTCCTCTGTCACTAAGTGACAGTTTTTGCGGGACATACCGGATAAGTGACTTGTAGCAATGGGGTTAAAGTTACATCTTAAAAAAATATCTGAAGTAATATGCATATATACTATTACAGAGAGAGTAAAAGACGCATGGAACTGCCTTCCAGCAGATGTGGTAGGGACTAATAATTTAAAAATGCCTGAGGTAGACACGATAAGTCTATACTGAAAAGCAGGGAAATGGGCAGAATGGATAGACCAGAAGGTTCATTTCTGCAGTCACAATCTATTTATCTATTTAATTTCTTTACTAATGTGGATTACAGAGGTACAAGTCCATCATACAGCAGTCAGGTGTATCTATATAATTACTGTGTGTAACAAGCGCTTACCTAGGTAGGAGTCCATCACACAGCAGTCAGGTGTATCTATATAATTACTGTGTGTAACAGAAGCACTTACCTAGGTAGGAGTCCATTATACAGCAGTCAGGTGTATCTATATAATTACTGTGTGTAACAGAAGCACTTACCTAGGTAGGAGTCCATCTTACAGCAGTCAGGTGTATCTATATAATTACTGTGTGTAACAGAAGCACTTACCTAGGTAGGAGTCCATCATACAGCAGTCAGGTGTATCTATATAATTACTGTGTGTAACAGAAGCACTTACCTAGGTAGGAGTCCATCATACAGCAGTCAGGCGTATCTATATAATTACTGTGTGTAACAGAAGCACTTACCTAGGTAGGAGTCCATCACACAGCAGTCAGGTGTATATCTATATAATTACTGTGTGTAACAGAAGCACTTACCTAGGTAGGAGTCCATCATAAAGCAGTCAGGTGTATCTATATAATTACTGTGTGTAACAGAAGCACTTACCTAGGTAGGAGTCCATCATACAGCAGTCAGGTGTATCTGTATAATTACTGTGTGTAACAGAAGCGCTTACCTAGGTAGCAGGCCATCACACAGCAGTCAGGTGTATCTGTATATAATTACTGTGTGTAACAGAAGCACTTACCTAGGTAGGAGTCCATCACACAGCAGTCAGGTGTATCTATATAATTACTGTGTGTAACGGAAGCACTTACCTAGGTAGGAGTCCATCACACAGCAGTCAGGTGTATCTATATAATTGCTGTGTGTAACGGAAGCACTTACCTAGGTAGGAGTTCATCACACAGCAGTCAGGTGTATCTATATAATTACTGTGTGTAACGGAAGCACTTACCTAGGTAGGAGTCCATCACACAGCAGTCAGGTGTATCTATATAATTACTGTGTGTAACGGAAGCACTTACCTAGGTAGGAGTCCATCACACAGCAGTCAGGTGTATCTATATAATTACTGTGTGTAACGGAAGCACTTACCTAGGTAGGAGTCCATCACACAGCAGTCAGGTGTATCTATATAATTACTGTGTGTAACAGAAGCACTTACCTAGGTAGGAGTCCATCACACAGCAGTCAGGTGTATCTGTATATAATTACTGTGTGTAACGGAAGCGCTTACCTAGGTAGGAGTCCATCACACAGCAGTCAGGTGTATCTATATAATTACTGTGTGTGACAGAAGCGCTTACCTAGGTAGGAGTCCGTCACACAGCAGTCAGGTGTATCTATATAATTACTGTGTGTGACAGAAGCGCTTACCTAGGTAGGAGTCCGTCACACAGCAGTCAGGTGTATCTATATAATTACTGTGTGTGACAGAAGCGCTTACCTAGGTAGGAGTCCGTCACACAGCAGTCAGGTGTATCTATATAATTACTGTGTGTGACAGAAGCACTTACCTAGGTAGGAGTCCGTCACACAGCAGTCAGGCGTATCTATATAATTACTGTGTGTAACAGAAGCACTTACCTAGGTAGAAGTCCATCACACAGCAGTCAGGCGTATCTATATAATTACTGTGTGTAACAGAAGCACTTACCTAGGTAGGAGTCCATCATACAGCAATCAGGCGTATCTATATAATTACTGTGTGTAACAGAAGCACTTACCTAGGTAGGAGTCCATCACACAGCAGTCAGGCGTATCTATATAATTACTGTGTGTAACAGAAGGACTTACCTAGGTAGGAGCCCATCACACAGCAGTCAGGCGGATCTATATAATTACTGTGTGTAACAGAAGCACTTACCTAGGTAGGAGTCCATCACACAGCAGTCAGGCGTATCTATATAATTACTGTGTGTAACAGAAGCACTTACCTAGGTAGGAGTCCATCACACAGCAGTCAGGCGTATCTATATAATTACTGTGTGTAACAGAAGCACTTACCTAGGTAGAAGTCCATCACACAGCAGTCAGGCGTATCTATATAATTACTGTGTGTAACAGAAGCACTTACCTAGGTAGGAGTCCATCATACAGCAGTCAGGCGTATCTATATAATTACTGTGTGTAACAGAAGCACTTACCTAGGTAGGAGTCCATCACACAGCAGTCAGGTGTATCTATATAATTACTGTGTGTAACAGAAGCACTTACCTAGGTAGGAGTCCATTATACAGCAGTCGGCAGGAGGATATATGAATAATTACAAAGAAGATACATTCTGGGCAAACCAACTGTCCCATAATCAACAGAAAATAGCACTGATGAAAAGACGCAGTAAACTTTGAGTACTACTGCTGGGTAGGAGTCTTTTCAGAGTGATTAGTTACAGAGCTTACAAATGGCCAGATTTCAGGCAGCAATTCTGTTGCATTCTATGGGAGACGTGAGTCACTGACAGACAGTTCTCCATAGAGTGTGACAGAAACTGTTGAGCCACTTCCTGTCTGTCCGACGTTTCAGGCAATAATAGGAATTTCAAGAATTTTAATCTGACTCCTACAGTGCATTTGCTTTGCCTCTGGATTGCTCATCTTTGATATTTATTTAATGCTGAATGTACCAAGATAAATTTAAAGGGGACCTGTTAGTCTAAGACAAGTTTACTTTATTTCACAAATAAAGAAAACCTGCCAATATATTGCACTATTCATTTTTTTGTAAAATAAATGGAATTTGATAAATAAACCTTCATGATTTTTAAGTGTATGTTAATTCCCTGCATACTATGTTAATTAGTCCTGTTCCAGGTCAAAGTTACCCCTATTAGAAATGCATGGACTCTACCTAGATCCATTCATATCACAGTGTGTGGACTAGATCCATTCATATCACAGTGTGTGGACTAGATCCATTCATATCACAGTGTGTGGTATAGATCCATTCATATCACAGTGTGTGGACTAGATCCATTCATATCACAGTGTGTGGACTAGATCCATTCATATCACAGTGTGAGGACTAGATCCATTCATATCACAGTGTGTGGACTCTACCTAGATCCATTCATATCACAGTGTGTGGACTAGATCCATTCATATCACAGTGTGTGGACTAGATCCATTCATATCACAGTGTGTGGTATAGATCCATTCATATCACAGTGTGTGGACTAGATCCATTCATATCACAGTGTGAGGACTAGATCCATTCATATCACAGTGTGTGGACTAGATCCATTCATATCACAGTGCGTGGACTAGATCCATTCATATCACAGTGTGAGGACTAGATCCATTCTTATCACAGTGTGTGGACTCTGCCTAGATCCATTCATATCACAGTGTGTGGACTAGATCCATTCATATCACAGTGTGTGGACTCTGCCTAGATCCATTCATATCACAGTGTGTGGACTAGATCCATTCATATCACAGTGCGTGGACTAGATACATTCATATCACAGTGTGTGGACTCTACCTAGATCCATTCATATCACAGTGCGTGGACTAGATACATTCATATCACAGTGTGTGGACTAGATCCATTCATATCACAGTGTGTGGACTAGATCCATTCATATCACAGTGAATGGACTAGATCCATTCATATCACAGTGCGTGGACTCAACCTAGATCCATTCATATCACAGAGTGTGGACTAGATCCATTCATATCACAGTGTGTGGACTAGATCCATTCATATCACAGTGTGTAGGCTTAAAGGGATAGTAATACTTCGTTTTTTCTTTATTTCATTTTGTAGGCATTAAAAAAAATGAAGAATGATATAAGTCTTATCTCTCAAACCTTTATGGTTTAAGAGATATTCACAAGCAAAGTTCCCCCTCCCGCCCCTTTTACCTAGTGTAAGCCATCTCTTCTCAGATGTGGAATGCAGTCCATAGACCAGACAGATAACAGCAGGGGACAATCTTCTTCCTATGAGAACAATGAAAGCCCTGCCCCCCTTGACAAGTTTTTCAGGTTTTTCCCTTATCTTAATTGAAGATTGTCCCTCTCTGCAGTCTACCTGGGCACCTCCCTTCTGATCTGGCTGAGCAGTGTTACATCAGTAAAAGGGGCGGGAGGGGGATACTTTATCATTGAATTACTCTTGTACTACAACTCTGACAGAATTGAAATAACACTCTCCAAAGTCCAAATACTATGATGATTAATTAGAGCTGCTTTTATTATGAAACATTACTATCCCTTTAACTTAGATCCATTCATATCACAGTGTGTGGACTAGATCCATTTATATCACAGTGTGTGGACTCTGCCTAGATCCATTCATATCACAGTGTGTGGACTCTGCCTAGATTCATTCATATCACAGTGTGTGGACTAGATCCATTCATATCACAGTGTGTGGACTCTGCCTGGATCCATTCATATCACAGTGTGAGGACTAGATCCATTTATATCACAGTGTGTGGACTAGATCCATTCATATCACAGTGTGAGGACTAGATCCATTCATATCACAGTGTGTGGACTAGATCCATTCATATCACAGTGCGTGGACTAGATCCATTCATATCACAGTGTGAGGACTAGATCCATTCTTATCACAGTGTGTGGACTCTGCCTAGATCCATTCATATCACAGTGTGTGGACTAGATCCATTCATATCACAGTGTGTGGACTCTGCCTAGATCCATTCATATCACAGTGTGTGGACTAGATCCATTCATATCACAGTGCGTGGACTAGATACATTCATATCACAGTGTGTGGACTCTACCTAGATCCATTCATATCACAGTGCGTGGACTAGATACATTCATATCACAGTGTGTGGACTAGATCCATTCATATCACAGTGTGTGGACTAGATCCATTCATATCACAGTGAATGGACTAGATCCATTCATATCACAGTGCGTGGACTCAACCTAGATCCATTCATATCACAGAGTGTGGACTAGATCCATTCATATCACAGTGTGTGGACTAGATCCATTCATATCACAGTGTGTAGGCTTAAAGGGATAGTAATACTTCGTTTTTTCTTTATTTCATTTTGTAGGCATTAAAAAAAATGAAGAATGATATAAGTCTTATCTCTCAAACCTTTATGGTTTAAGAGATATTCACAAGCAAAGTTCCCCCTCCCGCCCCTTTTACCTAGTGTAAGCCATCTCTTCTCAGATGTGGAATGCAGTCCATAGACCAGACAGATAACAGCAGGGGACAATCTTCTTCCTATGAGAACAATGAAAGCCCTGCCCCCCTTGACAAGTTTTTCAGGTTTTTCCCTTATCTTAATTGAAGATTGTCCCTCTCTGCAGTCTACCTGGGCACCTCCCTTCTGATCTGGCTGAGCAGTGTTACATCAGTAAAAGGGGCGGGAGGGGGATACTTTATCATTGAATTACTCTTGTACTACAACTCTGACAGAATTGAAATAACACTCTCCAAAGTCCAAATACTATGATGATTAATTAGAGCTGCTTTTATTATGAAACATTACTATCCCTTTAACTTAGATCCATTCATATCACAGTGTGTGGACTAGATCCATTTATATCACAGTGTGTGGACTCTGCCTAGATCCATTCATATCACAGTGTGTGGACTCTGCCTAGATTCATTCATATCACAGTGTGTGGACTAGATCCATTCATATCACAGTGTGTGGACTCTGCCTGGATCCATTCATATCACAGTGTGAGGACTAGATCCATTTATATCACAGTGTGTGGACTCTGCCTAGATTCATTCATATCACAGTGTGTGGACTAGATCCATTCATATCACAGTGTGTGGGCTGTCTAGATCCATTCATATCACAGTGTGTGGACTAGATCCATTCATATCACAGTGTGTGGACTCTGCCTAGATCCATTCATATCACAGTGTGTGGACTAGATCCATTTATATCACAGTGTGTGGACTCTGCCTAGATCCATTCATATAACAGTGTGTGGACTAGATCCATTCTTATCACAGTGTGTGGACTCTGCCTAGATCCATTCATATAACAGTGTGTGGACTAGATCCATTCATATCACAGTGTGTGGACTAGATCCATTCATATCACAGTGTGTGGACTAGATCCATTCATATCACAGTGTGTGGACTAGATCCATTTATATCACAGTGTGAGGGCTCTGCCTAGATCCATTCATATCACAGTGTGAGGGCTAGATCCATTCATATCACAGTGTGAGGACTAGATCCATTTATATCACAGTGTGAGGGCTCTGCCTAGATACATTCATATCACAGTGTGAGGGCTCTGCCTAGATTCATTCATATCACAGTGCGTGGACTAGATCCATTCATATCACAGTGTGCGGACTCTGCCTAGATCCATTCATATCACAGTGAGTGGACTAGATCCATTCATATCACAGTGTGTGGACTAGATCCATTCATATCACAGTGCGTGGACTAGATCCATTCATATCACAGTGTGTGGACTCTGCTTAGATTCATTCATATCACAGTGCGTGGACTAGATCCATTCATATCACAGTGTGTGGACTAGATCCATTCATATCACAGTGTGTGGACTAGATCCATTCATATCACAGTGTGTGGACTAGATCCATTCATATCACAGTGTGTGGGCTCTGCCTAGATCCATTCATATCACAGTGTGAGGGCTAGATCCATTCATATCACAGTGTGAGGACTAGATCCATTTATATCACAGTGTGAGGGCTCTGCCTAGATACATTCATATCACAGTGTGAGGGCTCTGCCTAGATTCATTCATATCACATATTAGAATTAATGACAGATGCTATGCAGGCTAGGCAAACAGACCGGTACAAATTGACATGCTGTATTACATACACACATTCACACCTGCGTGTCCAACAGTGAAAGGCATTTACTGAGGTGTGGTGATATTTCACCATCTGCTGTGTGTGTTATCCTTTGTTGCAAAACCCTGATTCTAAATGTAACTAGTCTTTCTGGTGCGGTACTAAATAAATTATCACAGTGGTTCCTGGTACGAGATGAAGGATCTCCATTTAAAGGGATAGTAATACTTCATTTTATCTTTATTTTATTTTGTAGGCATTAAAAAAACATGAAGAACGATATAAGTCTTTAAGAGATATTCACAAGCAAAGTATCCCAACCCCCCCTTTCAATCAGATCAGAAGGGAGGTGTCCAGGTAGACTGCAGAGAGGGACAATCTTCAATTAAGATAAGGGAAAAAACTGAAAAACTTGTCAAGGGGGGCAGGGCTTTCATTGTTCTCATAGGAAGAAGATTGTCCCGTGCTGTTATCTATCTGGTCTATGGACTGGATTCCACATCTGAGAAGAGATGGCTTACACTAGGTGAAAGGGGCGGGAGGGGGAAACTTTGCTTGTGAATATCTCTCAAACCATAAAGATTTGAGAGATAAGACTTATATCGTTCTTCATGTTTTTTTAATGCCTACAAAATAAAATAAAGTTAAAACGAAGTATTACTATCCCTTTAAGGAGTATTGGTGCTAGTCAGTTGGATGGATGATTGCAGGGAGTATGGTGTGATTTGCAGATATTGACATGACAGGCAAAGTGTAACCCTTTGAGTGCCAGAGGGGTACCCCTTTGGAACTCAAAGGGTTAAAAATTTCAAAGCATTGCGTTGCCTACCCCCCTGGAATTCAAAGGGGTTAAATAACGATTCTAACTGATAAGGGACAGAGGTGCGATGACCAGCAGTAATAGAATCACTCCTATAAGTGCAGAGGTCCATGCAGAACCTAACAATAGTACTGTAGATGTCTCACTGAGCAGGGGAACATTTTCGTCAGTAACAATAACACCCCTGTCTACTACTAATGCCGTGCCAATGCAAAGCATGGAACAGGATGAGTCTGAGGTAGTTGACGGTAACGAAAGTTCCCACAATTTCCAGACCCACCTCCACCAAGCACCTCCACTGCCACACTGTTAAATCAATGGCTCTTCTTCAGTGTGCTGCCACCCTACTCTTACTGAGTTCTTAGAAAGAAGTCAATTATTCCACAAAAACAATCCAAAAGTATGCGTGTAGAGCGGCGAACTTGCCAAAATGTTGGCAGATGACATGTCTCCCATGGACACAGAACCCTAGACACCTGCTTAGGGCCTGCTCAGGTTGGGGGTCCTGTGACGAAACTGTGGCGACTATGGGAGATATTGGTGTGTTAGAGATATGGGATCTCATGTCTTCAGACTATTTCAACCCAAAAGACTAACAACCATAGACTGAGCTTAGCCATAGTTGCTTCCAATACATTGCTAGAGTGCAGAGATAGTGGGGGTTGGGCTTTGCTTCCACTATTCTCCAGGTCTGTGCTAAGGAATGTTAATTGATTCCTGCTGTGCTTCCTTGACCAATCAGAGGAGGTTACTGATGAGCCAGTTAAGAATGTATAATTTCAAGTCTTAATCTGCATTTTTATCTTGATAAGGGTGCTGGTGACTGATTGGTCAAGCATAGAAACACTGTCCCAAGTATTCGTTTACATGCTGATCTTGATAAGAGTCTCTGTAGTGTATATAAGCTGTGTGTTTGAGTCAATAAAAGAGTTCTTCCCTTCATCAAGTCTCGGCTGATGTTTGGGAACAGGAGGTTCGGTATACTATTGGAGTGTCTTTCTAAGGGAGAAAAGAACTATAAAGGAGGTATCCAGCTTATGATACAAGGCATCACGTTACAGGTCCCACCAGCTCTGGCATGCAAAGCTGAACCGGGGGGACAATCGCTGACTGAATTGTTCCAATCCAAGCATGTCCCCAAAACTACCATAGCTTAGGACGCATGGCCAGGACGTTAACTGGTGGCCTGCCACACGCAATTGCACATGTTTGGGAAGGACGAGAAAAGTCACACAGACAGCGGAGCGGTGTGGCCTCAGTTGTGGTTGGATTGGCCTGCCCCAGAGACTCCGGTGTTTGCAGCTGATTACCAGGTCTCTGGGAACAGACGCTGATTCTCCGGTGGTGGGGACTTTCATAAGAAAGCCTGCCCACTTCTGCTCCTTCTCACCCACTTATCCTCCTTCCCCACCCGGTTCCCCCCATTTTCTGCCCACTTTTCGTAACACAGCCATTAAGTCCTGCCCCACTCAGTAATAATTCCTACTCCCATTGAGGAGTAAATTTCACCCCTTCTGGACGCAAATCACATCTTTTATGTCCCCCCAGTGGCACTGCAGGAATCCCCTCCGGTGACTCCAGAAGACAAAGTTCCCAGGTATTAGGACTGGGGACATATCTCGTTGGTGTCTGACGCCTGCCTTATTTCACACTTGGATGGTTCATTATGGTTACTTTTTATATGTGTTTTTAACTTTGAATAAATAACTTATGTGATTATTCAGAACGGTTGCCGTCTCTTATTAGTAGCGCTGCGTTATATCTATTGTGTATTTTGATTAATATTTGCTCTTGGGTGTCAACGTCACTTTCATATCACTTATTCACCTTGTAGTATATATTCATATTTATTTGCACACCAGATTTTCCTTTTTATAGGACTAGGAATTTTACCCATGTATTTTAATTATTAATTACTAGGTATGAAAATTATAATACATATTCACATACCTGGGAACTTATGGTTGTAGACTTCTCAGAGGGGGGAGTCCTGTGATATCACTAAGGGAGATAAAGACGCAATTTGTGTAAAAAAATAGGCAGGGCTTAATCGCGGGTGGGGGGCAGAGCTAACAACATTTTTAAAAGATTAAAGAAATAGGCTGGGGAAGGAGGTGAAGCTACTGGCGAGTGGGGGGAACAGTCTTGGAATGCACAGATGTGGGGAGTGGGGGGAACAGTCTTTGAATGCACAGATGTGGGGAGTTTCATTACAAACTCCCCACATCAGCCTCTGCCCTGGAAACCCGGTAATTAGTTACAAGCCAAGGCACATACACAGAGTGGATAGCCAAGCCAGGCTGAGGTCATACACAGAGCGAGTAGTCAGACAAGCCAAGGCACGTACATGGAGCGGGTAGTCAAGCCAGGCCGAGGTCATACACAGAGCGAGTAGTCAGACAAGCCAAGGCACATACATGGAGCGGGTAGTCAGGCCAGGCTGAGGTCATACATGGAGCGGGTAGTCAGACCAAGCCAAGGCACATACACGGAGAGGGTAGTCAAGCCAGGCTGAGGTCATACACGGAGCGGGTAGTCAGACCAAGCCAAGCCACAGGTGTTTGACTGTGACCATGGGACCAGTCAAACCAAAGCTTTTAAATAGACCTTCTGTCTGAGCTGCAGACCTGTACTAATATCTCACTGGTGTGCATGCCCTCCCTTCATTAGACTGACAGCCTCCACTTAAAAGCAATGTGTTGGGCCTCTCAGCCTCCCATCCTCATTCTCCCTCTCTCTGTTCCCCATCCTTCCACTCCACCCCCATTTTTCTCTCTGTTCCCCAACCTCATACTTTCTCTTTTCCCCCCATCCCATCTGTGACACCCCATCATTTATCCCAGTCCCCCTATCCTCTATCTCAGTCCCATCCATATTCCCAGACACCATCCTTTTTCTCAGCCTTGAATCTTCTCAATCCAGTACCCCAATCTCATCCCCTATCCTCTCCCAGACCCTCCATCTTCTCTCTTTCACTCTCCCAGTGGGCTGTTGGCAAAACATTGGGATCCCAGTTCCCGGATAAGTTTTCATTGCATGAGTGTGTGATGTAAGTTCTGTGACATAATTTTGTTGCACCATTTCAGTTGTAAGCTCCGTGGAATCACTTGTGTGGCACCTTTTCAGTGATAAGCTCTGTTGTACGTTTTGAACATATTGACCTCCTTGGATGCCCAAATGCATTGTTTTGCAATGTTTCGGTGCCTTCTGTGACATCTAAGGGGTTAAAGCATTAATTTTGTCTTTTATTACATTGGTGCTATTATCTCTACCCAGAAGGACAATCCAAGAGAGGTTTGCATGGGGGGATTTGGTACCCTGCCTAGGGTCCTACTGAGTCTTAATCCAGCTCTGGCAACACTATTTTTTTGGTGAAAACAGATGATTTTTACCCTCCCCCCCCTTTGAATGCCAATGTTTTAGATATGTGAAGTGTTGAAACCACCTGGCAGATCCCAAGCCATTTTTCAAGGACAACTGTGCCCGAGTTGTATAAGCAGGTAGTTAGTCTTAGAGAAAAGGTACTCACCCTGCTAGAAATTTTTTCATTGCTGTAGCTCTCAGCCAGCTCACAATTTTTGCTTTCAGCTATGGATTTAACCGCTTCAGGAGACAGCGGGAAAAAATGCATTGGTTGTCGTGAAAAGGCAGACATAGGTGTTTTCTGTACAAGGGATTTTCTGGGGAGAAGCATCACATTTTGTTTTTTCCATGAAAATTCCTGTGAATAAACATGGAATTTTTTTTACCCAATCCTAAAAGTGAACCCAAGAAAATGAATCAGAACTGTATTTACATTTTTTGTTCTCAAATTTCTTATGAACATTATTATTATTAGTTATTAATTATTATTAATTATAGTTTAATGTCAGACCTTGTTGTGGGGAATCAGGACCCCTCCTAATACCCCCCCCCTGAGATCAATAGAGGTGACTCAGGGGTGCAAGATAGCTCCCCTGCTTCCATTCTACCCAGAGCCACCAAGTAGGAGTGGGTGAGATCAGCCAACCCTTTCACGTCAATGTAGGTATCATGGTGCCCGTGATTTTGCCTCCCGTTGCGTTAACTGTCTTGTCCCCACTGATGGATGAGAGGCGGCACAGCTGGTCGCTGCCAGACTGCTGGCCTATGTGTTTAGGATGCGCGTCACTGACGTCGCACTCGCTATTTTGTACCTTTGGCACTAATTGGCCGATTGATGTCCTGCCTTCTCTGTTGGCCTTATATGAGGCCACAAATTCCATAAGGTTAGAAATTATGGGTTTTTCTGTGTCCCATAGAGGATTGGCCCATGCCAATGCCTTACCTGACAAGAGTGAAATCATGAAGCCCACCTTTCTTTGTTCATTTGGAAACACATTCGGTACCAACTCCAGGAAAATGCCCAATTGGTTGATGAACCCACGACAGAGTGTGTGTTGTCCTTCATAGTGTTGAGGGAGTGGAGCGGATCCGGATAGCCCTCGGAAAGTACTAGTCTCAGGATTTGCAAACACCACCAATGCCAGGTCAGGGGAGGCCACCGGTTGCCGTGCAGCCTGATCTAGGTACGTCGTACGGTTAAGGAGATTTTGCATAGCCAATGATAGCTGATCAATACGTTGATCCTTAACGTTCATTCTGTCCAGAATGCTAGGAACCTGTGGGTTGCCTGTACCTTCAGTACTCATGGCCCTTTCGTACTGTCATGGTTTTCAGACAAATAATGACTCAGAAAGGTACAGTAAGATCAACACCACTTTATTAATAAAATATATACAGATAAGCATTTCCCCAAACCTTCCCTGGGTCAGGTGTGAGGACAGTGCTACAGTCCACTACCCAGGAGCTGAATACTGAACCTAGCCTGCACTACTGGAACCAGGTACTGCAGAATAGGAGAGAACCTAGCCTACGGTTCTTGCAGTCTACCCTAGATGGAGACAGGGTGGCTAGGAGGCAGTAACGCTAACCTAGGATGCTAGGTCCACAGCAGATAAGTGATACACTAGAACGCTAAGGTCCCAAGCAAATAAGTGTTACCCTAGAATGCTAGGGTCCAAGGCAATTACCCACGGTAAAACCTAGAGCGCTACAAGGCCTAAAAGGCAGAGGACTAGCCAGAGGCAACACAGAGAGGTATAGACCAGGCCCAAGTACCTGCATGGAGAGAGACAGTCAGGCCCAAGGTACATACATGGAGCGGAGTCAGACATGGCCAGGGTCATACACTGATCAAGTAGTTAAACAAGCCAAGGCACACACACGGAGCTGGTAGTCAAGCCAAGCCAAGGTCATACACGGATTGGGTAGTCAGGCAGAGTCAAGGGTCATACATGGAACGGAATCAGCAGCCAAGCAAGGGTCACAACAGGGAGCAGAATATTAAACAATGCACTGGTACACCATGAAAGGGCACTGAAGCTTAGTCTGAAGGTCACATATAAAGCCAACAGAGAAGGCGGGACATCAATTGGCCAATTAGTGCCGAAGGTACAAAATAGTGAGCACAACATCAGTGATGCGCGCCCTAAACAGAGAGGCCAGCAGTCAGGCAGCGACCAGCCATGCCGCCGCTCATCCATCAGTGGGGACAAGACAGATAATGCAAAGGGAGGCAAAATCACAGGCACTATAATAGTGGGAAAGTCTCCCCTTTTTGAAGTGAGATTATTTCCCGATACCGCCCACTCCTACCCTGTACTTTGGGGTACAATGGACACAGGGGAGCCCTCCTGAACCACTCTGTTGCCTCAGTAGCTGGAGGGGGGCATCAGGAGAGGTTCTGATGCCCCATCATGTGGTCTGAATTTTTTTTTTAAGGAGTGTGGGCAGGACATTTTTTTAACACAGAGCATAAGCTGTTTTATTTATTTTTTATTTTAACAGAGAGAGGTTGGTTGTGGAGGCCTGGGGAAGTGTGTGTATTTGGTTGAGGAGTTAGTAGGTGAAGAAAATTTTATTTTACTTTGCAACGCACATTGGTTGACATCTCATCTCTACAAGGAGCCTTTATCATGATGATTAAAAAAACATTTTAAAAGTGTCTTGTGTAGCAATGGTGACAATCTTTGGACTCAATGTCTCCAGTTCTGGTGGTCAGCTGCTTAAGCACCATCATGCCCTCTAGTGGCATAACTGCATGGGGTACAGTTGTGATTGTGCCTGGAATCCAAGGGACCATCCTGTCACCCCTTATGATCAGCCCAGTTTCCTGTCTATGCTGGGGAATTACTTTCCTCTCATTCCCTGCTATACAATGAATGTCTGAGTTCCTCTCCATCGTGAATTTCCCCTTGTCTCTGTCTAGGCATCTGATATAAACTTGCTACAGGACTTGTTTCATAACCCTTAAAAGAACAAGGGTACCCAAGTGTAATTTGTATTAAAAAAGGACTTCAGACCTCAAGAGTGGTTTCATGACCCCTCATGACACCCCCCTAGAATGGGGGTGACAATTGCCCCCTTTATTAATTAAAGAGCATATAACCTATTTTTCACATAGGTTATATCTCTTTAATTAATAAAAGGGGCAATTGTCGCCCCCATGCTAGGGGGGTGTCATGAGGGGTCATAATACCCCTCTTGAGGTCTGAAGTACTTTAATACAAATTACATATATAATTTAAAAAAAGAAAATCATTGTTACACATAAATTAAATATTTAATTACATTTTCATACAAATTACATCTATAATAAAAACAAACACCTTTTTTTATACATATTCAGGTTGCCTATTAACCCTATGAGTACCAGAGGGGTAGCAAACACATTACAATACCTCTCTGGTACTCATAGGGTTAATCTTGCAACACAAAATACGAGGGCATGTCGAGTATAATAATGTCGGATGAAAATGCTGAAGGAAAGTCATGGGAGCACTGTAGTTGACTTTACAAGGGGGAGGGGGGGTTAAAATGTCAGATGTACAGTCGGATTTGGTAGGGGAAGGGTTAATTGTCAAATATGAACAATATTTGTTGGATTAAATTGGTGAAGGAAAGCACTGTAAGTCGACATTTAAAGGGGGTTAATATGTCGAGGGGGGGCACTCTGTCGGATTTTTTTATGTGGATAACACATCTAACACTGAACTTGATCTTTCTGTCGTCAAATGTACCCTATTTCCTTGGACTTTGACTTTTTGCACGTTTTTTTGCAGGCGGTAGTCGGAAAAAAGCAGACAGCGCCAGTTTTGTTACTACTCTGAAAAGTGCTGTCTACGCCAGTTTTGTGTTACCGTGGTTCTGCAATAGAATACCGACGTTACACGTGTCTGCAAAATTCACGCTACTTGTTTTTCTTCTAATGGCGGTTTTAGCGCGGGTAATAGAATCGAGCCCCAAGAGTATAATAGTCTACAATATGGCATCTGAAAGTGAACTGTCTTAGTAGTACCATTGATTTTAGCTATTCACGTGCAGTAGTGGTGATATAATCATATTTTAAAATTGTTTTAATAAAATTGAGTTTTTAAGCTTGTGTATATACCTCTCATACATATGAAATCACTGAACGAGTCCCCTCTCAAACACTGAGGGCCCTTGGTTAACTGGGTAACGAAATTATCTCCAGTTTTTCATGACTGTGCTCTCAGTTACATCTTTTCTATCCTCTTTTCTTCTTTTATTTTGATATTTATCTCTGGGACCCGCGGTGCGACTTAACAAACACGCACATCTGTTGTCTATGGCAAGTGTCATTGGCTGCAATTTTATTCTGCACGTTATTTCATAGCTTTTCCTGTTTAATTGTTTAAAAATGGTTAAAGCAGCAAAAAGAAACATGAAGCAAAGCGTGTATGTCACAGGACATGGACTTATTGATACTTTTTAGAGAAGGAATGGTCAATCTTCCAGTCGTTGGAGAATAGAATTCCCGTTATCCCCCATGAGCCAAAGTGGTCTCCAGTAGCAGGAGGTCCAGAGATTTACCGTGTCTGATCAAGAACTTCGCACTTCATTGGATCAGGGTGCAAAGTGTTAATACTTTGAGTGCCTGAAAGGTACACAACACACTACTTTTGCAATACGTTACTTACGCCTCTGGCACTGAAAGCTTTAAAGGGAAGTTGTTAACTTCGTAAGTTATAAAAGGGTGAATTTTTCAGATGCTGTCCTTTGCTTATTTTACTGAATCATCCTCTTTTACTGAAAATATTTCTTATCTTGTTCCTCGTAGTTACAGTCTTTGTTTATCAAAATCATTATCTGCATTTCTGGCAATGAGCCTCCATTGATTCACACGCAGGTTTCCTCCATGCTGGGATGGTTACCTCTGTGTTCTAGTGATCCCAGTCTGTTATGTGTTCTAGTGATCCCAGTCTGTTATGTGTTCAAGTGATCCCAGTCTGTTATGTGTTCTAGTGATCCCAGTCTGTGCTGTGTTCTAGTGATCCCAGTCTGTTATGTGTTCTAGTGATCCCAGTCTGTTATGTGTTCTAGTGATCCCAGTCTGTGCTGTGTTCTAGTGATCCCAGTCTGTTATGTGTTCTAGTGATCCCAGTCTGTTATGTGTTCTAGTGATCCCAGTCTGTGCTGTGTTCTACTGATACCAGTATGTACTGTGTTCTAGTGATCACAGTCTGTGCTCTGTATTAGTGATCCCAGTCTGTACTGTGTTCTACTGATACCAGTCTGTTATGTGTTCTAGTGATCCCAGTCTGTGCTGTGTTCTAGTGATACCAGTCTGTTATGTGTTCTACTGATACCAGTCTGTTATGTGTTCTAGTGATCCCAGTCTGTTATGTGTTCTACTGATATCAGTCTGTTATGTGTTCTAGTGATCCCAGTCTGTTATGTGTTCTACTGATACCAGTCTGTTATGTGTTCTACTGATACCAGTCTGTTATGTGTTCTAGTGATCCCAGTCTGTTATGTGTTCTACTGATATCAGTCTGTTATGTGTTCTAGTGATCCCAGTCTGTTATGTGTTCTACTGATACCAGTCTGTTATGTGTTCTAGTGATCTCAGTCTGTGCTGTGTTCTAGTGATACCAGTCTGTTATGTGTTCTACTGATACCAGTCTGTTATGTGTTCTAGTGATCCCAGTCTGTTATGTGTTCTACTGATATCAGTCTGTTATGTGTTCTAGTGATCCCAGTCTGTGCTATGTTCTAGTGATCCCACTCTGTGCTGTGTTCTAGTGATCCCAGTCTGTGCTGTGTTCTAGTGATCCCAGTCTGTTATGTGTTCTAGTGATCCCAGTCTGTTATGTGTTCTAGTGATCCCAGTCTGTTATGTGTTCTACTGATACCAGTCTGTGCTGTGTTCTAGTGATCCCAGTCTGTGCTATGTTCTAGTGATCCCACTCTGTGCTGTGTTCTAGTGATCCCAGTCTGTGCTGTGTTCTAGTGATCCCAGTCTGTACTGTGTTCTAGTGATCTCAGTCTGTACTGTGTTCTAGTGATCCCAGTCTGTACTGTGTTCTAGTGATCCCAGTCTGTTATGTGTTCTAGTGATCCCAGTCTGTTATGTGTTCTAGTGATCCCAGTCTGTTATGTGTTCTAGTGATCCCAGTCTGTTATGTGTTCTACTGATACCAGTCTGTGCTGTGGTCTAGTGATCCCAGTCTGTGCTGTGTTCTAGTGATACCAGTCTGTGCTGTGTTCTAGTGATACCAGTCTGTTATGTGTTCTAGTGATCCCAGTCTGTGCTGTGTTCTAGTGATCCCAGTCTGTACTGTGTTCTAGTGATACCAGTCTGTGCTGTGTACTAGTGATCCCAGTCTGTGCTGTGTTCTAGTGATCCCAGTATGTGCTGTGTTCTAGTGATACCAGTCTGTGCTGTGTTCTAGTGATACCAGTCTGTGGTGTGTTCTAGTGATCCCAGTCTGCGCTGTGTTCTAGTGATCCCAGTATGTGCTGTGCTCTAGTGATCACAGTCTGTGCTCTGTATTAGTGATACCTCTCTGCGCTATGTTCTAGTGATCCCAGTCTGTGCTGTGTTCTAGTGATCTCAGTCTGTGCTGTGTTCTAGTGATCCCAGTCTGTGCTGTGTTCTAGTGATCTCAGTCTGTACTGTGTTCTAGTGATCCCAGTCTGCGGTGTGTTCTAGTGATCCCACTCTGTGCTATGTTCTAGTGATCCCAGTCTGTACAATGTTCTAATGATACCAGTCTGTGCTGTGTTCTAATGATCCCAGTCTGTACAGTGTTCTAGTGATCCCAGTCTGTACAGTGTTCTAGTGATCCCAGTCTGTGCTGTGTTCTAGTGATCCCAGTCTGCGCTGTGTACTAGTGATCCCAGTCTGTACTGTGTTCTAGTGATACCAGTCTGTGCTATGTTCTAATGATCCCAGTCTGTACAGTGTTCTAGTGATCCCAGTCTGTACAGTGTTCTAGTGATCCCAGTCTGTGCTGTGTTCTAGTGATCCCAGTCTGCGCTGTGTTCTAGTGATCCCAGTCTGTACAGTGTTCTAATGATACCAGTCTGTGCTGTCTTCTAGTGATCCCAGTCTGTACTGTGTTCTAGTGATACCAGTCTGTGCTGTGTTCTAATGATACCAGTCTGTGCTGTGTACTAGTGATCCCAGTCTGTACAGTGTTCTAGTGATCCCAGTCTGTGCTGTGTTCTAGTGATCCCAGTCTGTGCTGTGTTCTAGTGATCCCAGTCTGCGCTGTGTTCTAGTGATCCCAGTCTGTACTGTGTTCTAGTGATCCCAGTCTGTGCTATGTTCTAGTGATCCCACTCTGTGCTGTGTTCTAGTGATCCAACTCTGCGCTATGTTCTAGTGATCCCAGTCTGTGCTGTGTTCTAGTGATCCCACTCTGTGCTATGTTCTAGTGATCCCAGTCTGTGCTGTGTTCTAGTGATACCAGTCTGTGCTATGTTCTAGTGATACCAGTCTGTACTGTGTTCTAGTGATCCCAGTCTGTGCTGTGTTCTAGTGATACCAGTCTGTGCTGTGTACTAGTGATCCCAGTCTGCGCTGTGTTCTAGTGATCCCAGTCTGTGCTGTGTTCTAGTGATCCCAGTCTGTGCTATGTTCTAGTGATACCAGTCTGTGCTATGTTCTAGTGATCCCAGTCTGTGCTGTGTCCTACTGATACCAGTCTGTGCTGTGTTCTAGTGATCCCAGTCTGTACTGTGTTCTAGTGATACCAGTCTGTGCTGTGTACTAGTGATCCCAGTCTGTGCTGTGTTCTAGTGATCCCAGTCTGCGCTGTGTTCTAGTGATCCCAGTCTGTGCTGTGTTCTAGTGATACCAGTCTGTGCTGTGTTCTAGTGATCCCAGTCTGTGCTGTGTTCTAGTGATCCCAGTCTGTGCTCTGTTCTAGTGATCCCAGTCTATACTGTGTTCTAGTGATACCAGTCTGTACTGTGTTCTAGTGATCCCAGTCTGTGCTGAGTTCTAGTGATCCCAGTCTGTGCTGTGTTCTAGTGATACCAGTCTGTACTGTGTTCTAGAAATACCAGTCTGTGCTGAGTTCTAGTGATCACAGTCTGTACTGTGTTCTAGTGATACCTGTCTGTGCTGAGTTCTAGTGATCACAGTCTGTGCTGTGTTCTAGTGATACCAGTCTGTGCTGTGTTCTAGTGATCCCAGTCTGTACTGTGTTCTAGTGATCCCAGTCTATACTGTGTTCTAGTGATACCAGTCTGTACTGTGTTCTAGTGATCCCAGTCTGTGCTGAGTTCTAGTGATCCCAGTCTGTGCTGTGTTCTAGTGATACCAGTCTGTACTGTGTTCTAGAAATACCAGTCTGTGCTGAGTTCTAGTGATCACAGTCTGTACTGTGTTCTAGTGATACCTGTCTGTGCTGAGTTCTAGTGATCACAGTCTGTGCTGTGTTCTAGTGATACCAGTCTGTGCTGTGTTCTAGTGATCCCAGTCTGTACTGTGTTCTAGTGATCCCAGTCTGTGCTGTGTTCTAGTGATACCAGTCTGTACTGTGTTCTAGTGATACCAGTCTCTGCTGTGCTCTAGTGATCCCAGTCTGTGCTGTGTTCTAATGATACCAGTCTGTACTGTGTTCTAGTGATCCCAGTCTGTGCTGTGTTCTAGTGATACCAGTCTGTGCTGTGCTCTAGTGATCCCAGTCTCTGCTGTGTTCTAGTGATACCAGTCTGTACTGTGTTCTAGTGATTCCATTCTGTGCTGTGTTCTAGTGATATCAGTCTGTGCTGTGTTCTAGTGATACCAGTCTGTGCTGTTTTCTAGTGATATCAGTCTGTGCTATGTTCTAATGAATCCGCTCTGTGCTGTGTTCTAGGGATACAATTCTGTTCTGTGTTCTAGTGATCCCAGTCTGTGCTATGTTCTAGTGAAACCAGTCTGTACTGTGTTCTAGTGATACCAGTCTGTGATGTTTTCTAGTGATATCAGTCTGTGCTGTGTTATAGTGATACCAGTCTGTGCTGTGTTCTAGTGATACCAGTCTGTACTGTGTTCTAGTGATTCCATTCTGTGCTGTGTTCTAGTGATCCCAGTCTGTGCTGTGTTCTAGTGATACCAGTCTGTGCTGTGTTCTAGTGATCCCAGTCTGTGCTGTGTTCTAGTGATACCAGTCTGTGCTGTGCTCTAGTGATCCCAGTCTTTGCTGTGTTCTAGTGATACCAGTCTGTGCTGTTTTCTAGTGATCCCAGTCTGTGCTGTGTTCTAGTGATACCAGTCTGTGCTGTGTTCTAGTGATCCCAGTCTGTGTTGTGTTCTAGTGATCCCAGTCTGTGCTGTGTTATAGTGATACCAGTCTGTGCTGTGTTCTAGTGATACCAGTCTGTACTGTGTTCTAGTGATTCCATTCTGTGCTGTGTTCTAGTGATATCAGTCTGTTCTGTGTTCTAGTGATCCCAGTCTGTGCTATATTCTAGTGATAACAGTCTGTACTGTGTTCTAGTGATACCAGTCTGTGCTGTTTTCTAGTGATATCAGTCTGTGCTGTGTTCTAGTGATACCAGTCTGTACTGTGTTCTAGTGATACCAGTCTGTGCTGTGTTCTAGTGATCCCAATCTGTACTGTGTTCTAGTGATCCCAGTCTGTGCTGTGTTCTAGTGATCCCAGTCTGTACTGTGTTCTAGTGATCCCAGTCTGTGCTGTGTTCTAGTGATACCAGTCTGTACTGTGTTCTAGTGATCCCAGTCTGTGCTGTGTTCTAGTGATACCAGTCTGTGCTGTGCTCTAGTGATCCCAGTCTGTGCTGTGTTCTAGTAATCCCAGTCTGCGCTGTGTTCTAGTGATCCCAGTCTGTACAGTGTTCTAATGATACCAGTCTGTGCTGTCTTCTAGTGATCCCAGTCTGTACTGTGTTCTAGTGATACCAGTCTGTGCTGTGTTCTAATGATACCAGTCTGTGCTGTGTACTAGTGATCCCAGTCTGTACAGTGTTCTAGTGATCCCAGTCTGTGCTGTGTTCTAGTGATCCCAGTCTGTGCTGTGTTCTAGTGATCCCAGTCTGCGCTGTGTTCTAGTGATCCCAGTCTGTACTGTGTTCTAGTGATCCCAGTCTGTGCTATGTTCTAGTGATCCCACTCTGTGCTGTGTTCTAGTGATCCAACTCTGCGCTATGTTCTAGTGATCCCAGTCTGTGCTGTGTTCTAGTGATCCCACTCTGTGCTATGTTCTAGTGATCCCAGTCTGTGCTGTGTTCTAGTGATACCAGTCTGTGCTATGTTCTAGTGATACCAGTCTGTACTGTGTTCTAGTGATCCCAGTCTGTGCTGTGTTCTAGTGATACCAGTCTGTGCTGTGTACTAGTGATCCCAGTCTGCGCTGTGTTCTAGTGATCCCAGTCTGTGCTGTGTTCTAGTGATCCCAGTCTGTGCTATGTTCTAGTGATACCAGTCTGTGCTATGTTCTAGTGATCCCAGTCTGTGCTGTGTCCTACTGATACCAGTCTGTGCTGTGTTCTAGTGATCCCAGTCTGTACTGTGTTCTAGTGATACCAGTCTGTGCTGTGTACTAGTGATCCCAGTCTGTGCTGTGTTCTAGTGATCCCAGTCTGCGCTGTGTTCTAGTGATCCCAGTCTGTGCTGTGTTCTAGTGATACCAGTCTGTGCTGTGTTCTAGTGATCCCAGTCTGTGCTGTGTTCTAGTGATCCCAGTCTGTGCTCTGTTCTAGTGATCCCAGTCTATACTGTGTTCTAGTGATACCAGTCTGTACTGTGTTCTAGTGATCCCAGTCTGTGCTGAGTTCTAGTGATCCCAGTCTGTGCTGTGTTCTAGTGATACCAGTCTGTACTGTGTTCTAGAAATACCAGTCTGTGCTGAGTTCTAGTGATCACAGTCTGTACTGTGTTCTAGTGATACCTGTCTGTGCTGAGTTCTAGTGATCACAGTCTGTGCTGTGTTCTAGTGATACCAGTCTGTGCTGTGTTCTAGTGATCCCAGTCTGTACTGTGTTCTAGTGATCCCAGTCTATACTGTGTTCTAGTGATACCAGTCTGTACTGTGTTCTAGTGATCCCAGTCTGTGCTGAGTTCTAGTGATCCCAGTCTGTGCTGTGTTCTAGTGATACCAGTCTGTACTGTGTTCTAGAAATACCAGTCTGTGCTGAGTTCTAGTGATCACAGTCTGTACTGTGTTCTAGTGATACCTGTCTGTGCTGAGTTCTAGTGATCACAGTCTGTGCTGTGTTCTAGTGATACCAGTCTGTGCTGTGTTCTAGTGATCCCAGTCTGTACTGTGTTCTAGTGATCCCAGTCTGTGCTGTGTTCTAGTGATACCAGTCTGTACTGTGTTCTAGTGATACCAGTCTCTGCTGTGCTCTAGTGATCCCAGTCTGTGCTGTGTTCTAATGATACCAGTCTGTACTGTGTTCTAGTGATCCCAGTCTGTGCTGTGTTCTAGTGATACCAGTCTGTGCTGTGCTCTAGTGATCCCAGTCTCTGCTGTGTTCTAGTGATACCAGTCTGTACTGTGTTCTAGTGATTCCATTCTGTGCTGTGTTCTAGTGATATCAGTCTGTGCTGTGTTCTAGTGATACCAGTCTGTGCTGTTTTCTAGTGATATCAGTCTGTGCTATGTTCTAATGAATCCGCTCTGTGCTGTGTTCTAGGGATACAATTCTGTTCTGTGTTCTAGTGATCCCAGTCTGTGCTATGTTCTAGTGATACCAGTCTGTACTGTGTTCTAGTGATACCAGTCTGTGATGTTTTCTAGTGATATCAGTCTGTGCTGTGTTATAGTGATACCAGTCTGTGCTGTGTTCTAGTGATACCAGTCTGTACTGTGTTCTAGTGATTCCATTCTGTGCTGTGTTCTAGTGATCCCAGTCTGTGCTGTGTTCTAGTGATACCAGTCTGTGCTGTGTTCTAGTGATCCCAGTCTGTGCTGTGTTCTAGTGATACCAGTCTGTGCTGTGCTCTAGTGATCCCAGTCTTTGCTGTGTTCTAGTGATACCAGTCTGTGCTGTTTTCTAGTGATCCCAGTCTGTGCTGTGTTCTAGTGATACCAGTCTGTGCTGTGTTCTAGTGATCCCAGTCTGTGTTGTGTTCTAGTGATCCCAGTCTGTGCTGTGTTATAGTGATACCAGTCTGTGCTGTGTTCTAGTGATACCAGTCTGTACTGTGTTCTAGTGATTCCATTCTGTGCTGTGTTCTAGTGATATCAGTCTGTTCTGTGTTCTAGTGATCCCAGTCTGTGCTATATTCTAGTGATAACAGTCTGTACTGTGTTCTAGTGATACCAGTCTGTGCTGTTTTCTAGTGATATCAGTCTGTGCTGTGTTCTAGTGATACCAGTCTGTGCTGTGTTCTAGTGATACCAGTCTGTGCTGTGTTCTAGTGATCCCAATCTGTACTGTGTTCTAGTGATCCCAGTCTGTGCTGTGTTCTAGTGATCCCAGTCTGTACTGTGTTCTAGTGATCCCAGTCTGTGCTGTGTTCTAGTGATACCAGTCTGTACTGTGTTCTAGTGATCCCAGTCTGTGCTGTGTTCTAGTGATACCAGTCTGTGCTGTGCTCTAGTGATCCCAGTCTGTGCTATGTTCCAGTGATACCAGTCTGTGCTGTTTTCTAGTGATCCCAGTCTGTGCTGTGTTCTAGTGATACCAGTCTGTGCTGTGTTCTAGTGATCCCAGTCTGTATTGTGTTCTAGTGATCCCAGTCTGTGCTGTGTTATAGTGATAACAGTCTGTGCTGTGTTCTAGTGATACCAGTCTGTGCTGTGTTCTAGTGATACCACTCTGTGCTGTGTTCTAGTGAATCCAGTCTGTGCTGTGTTCTAGTGATACCTGTCTGTGCTATGTTCTAGTGATCCCAGTGTGTGCTGTGTTCTTGTGATCCCAGTGTGCACTGTGTTCTAGTGATACCAGTCTGTACTGTGTTCTAGTGAACCCAGTCTGTGCTGTGTTCTAGTGATACCAGTCTGTACTGTGTTCTAGTGATCCCACTCTGTGCTGTGTTCTAGTGATACCAGTCTGTGCTATGTTCTAGTGATCCCAGTCTGTCCTGTGTTCTAGTGATCCCAGTGTGTACTGTGTTCTAGTGATACCAGTCTGTGCTGTGTTCTAGTGATACCACTCTGTGCTGTGTTCTAGTGAATCCAGTCTGTGCTGTGTTCTAGTGATACCTGTCTGTGCTATGTTCTAGTGATCCCAGTCTGTTCTGTGTTCTAGTGATCCCAGTGTGCACTGTGTTCTAATGATACCACTCTGTGCTGTGTTCTGGTGAATCCAGTCTGTGCTGTGTTCTAGTGATACCTGTCTGTGCTGTGTTCTAGTGATCCCAGTGTGTACTGTGTTCTAGTGATACCAGTCTGTGCTGTGTTCTAGTGATACCACTCTGTGCTGTGTTCTAGTGAATCCTGTCTGTGCTGTGTTCTAGTGATACCTGTCTGTGCTATGTTCTAGTGATCCCAGTCTGTGCTGTGTTCTAGTGATCCCAGTGTGTACTGTGTTCTAGTGATACCAGTCTGTGCTGTGTTCTAGTGATCCCACTCTGTGCTGTGTTCTAGTGATACCAGTCTGTGCTATGTTCTAGTGATCCCAGTCTGTGCTGTGTTCTAGTGATCCCAGTGTGTACTGTGTTCTAGTGATACCAGTCTTTGCTGTGTTCTAGTGATACCACTCTGTGCTGTGTTCTAGTGAATCCAGTCTGTGCTGTGTTCTAGTGATACCTGTCTCTGCTATGTTCTAGTGATCCCAGTCTGTGCTGTGTTCTAGTGATCCCAGTGTGCACTGTGTTCTAGTGATCCCACTCTGTGCTGTGTTCTGGTGAATCCAGTCTGTGCTGTGTTCTAGTGATACCTGTCTGTGCTGTGTTCTAGTGATCCCAGTGTGTACTGTGTTCTAGTGATACCAGTCTGTGCTGTGTTCTAGTGATACCACTCTGTGCTGTGTTCTAGTGAATCCAGTCTGTGCTGTGTTCTAGTGATCCCAGTCTGTGCTGTGTTCTAGTGATACCACTCTGTGCTGTGTTCTAGTGAATCCAGTCTGTGCTGAGTTCTAGTGATACCAGTCTGTGCTGTGTTCTAGTGATCCCAGTGTGTACTGTGTTCTAGTGATACCAGTCTGTGCTGTGTTCTAGTGATACCAGTCTGTACTGTGTTCTAGTGGTTAAAGCAGCAAAAAGAATCTTGAAGCAAAGCGTGTATGTCACAGGACATGGACTTTTTGATACTTTTTAGAGAAGGGATGGTCAATCTTCCAGTCGTTGGAGAATAGAATTCCCGTTATCCCCCATGAGCCAAAGTGGTCTCCAGTAGCAGGAGGTCCAGAGATTTACCGTGTCTGATCAAGAGCTTCGCACTTCATTGGAGCAGGGTGCAAAGTGTTAATACTTTGAGTGACAGAAAGGTACACAACACACTACTTTTGCAGTACGTTACTTACGCCTCTGGCACTGAAAGGTTTAAAGGGAAGTTGTTAACTTAGTAAGTTATAAAAGGGTGAATTTTTCAGATGCTTTCCTTTGCTTATTTTACTGAATCATCGTATTTTACTGAAAATATTTCTTATCTTGTTCCTCGTAGTTACAGTTCTTGTTTATCAAAATCATTATCTGCATTTCTGGCAATGAGCCTCCATTGATTCACACGCAGGTTTCCTCCATGCTGGGATGGTTACCTTTGTGTTCTAGTGATCCCAGTCTGATATGTGTTCTAGTGATCCCAGTCTGTTATGTGTTCTAGTGATCCCAGTCTGTTATGTGTTCTAGTGATCCCAGTCTGTTATGTGTTCTAGTGATCCCAGTCTGTGCTATTTTCTAGTGATACCAGTCTGTGCTGTGTTCTAGTGATACCAGTCTGTGCTGTGTTCTACTGATACCAGTCTGTGCTGTGTTCTAGTGATCCCAGTCTGTGCTATGTTCTAGTGATACCAGTCTGTACTGTGTTCTAGTGATCCCAGTCTGTGCTGTGTTCTAGTGATCCCAGTCTGTACTGTGTTCTAGTGATCCCAGTCTGCGCTGTGTTCTAGTTATACCAGTCTGTTATGTGTTCTAGTGATCCCAGTCTGTGCTGTGTTCTAGTGATACCAGTCTGTGCTGTTTTCTAGTGATCCTAGTCTGTGCTGTGTTCTAGTGATACCAGTCTGTGCTGTGTTCCAGTGATCCCAGTCTGTGCTGTGTTCTAGTGATCCCAGTCTGTACTGTGTTCTAGTGATACCACTCTGTGCTGTGTTCTAGTGAATCCAGTCTGTGCTGTGTTCTAGTGATACCTGTCTGTGCTATGTTCTAGTGATCCCAGTCTGTGCTGTGTTCTAGTGATCCCAGTCTGTGCTGTGTTCTAGTGATACCAGTCTGTACTGTTTTCTAGTGAACCCAGTCTGTGCTGTGTTCTAGTGATACCTGTCTGTGCTGTGTTCTAGTGATCCCAGTGTGAACTGTGTTCTAGTGATCCCAGTCTGCGCTGTTTTCTAGTGATTACAGTCTGTGCTGTGTTCTAGTGATACCAGTCTGTACTGTGTTCTAGTGATACCAGTCTGTGCTGTATTCTAGTGATACCAGTCTGTTCTGTGTTCTAGTGATCCCACTCTGTGCTATGTTCTAGTGATACCAGTCTGTACTGTGTTCTAGTGATACCAGTCTGTGCTGTTTTCTAGTGATACCAGTCTGTGCTGTGTTCTAGTGATACCAGTCTGTGCTGTGCTCTAGTGATCCCAGTCTGTGCTGTGTTCTAGTGATACCAGTCTGTGCTGTGTTCTAGTGATACCAGTCTGTGCTATGTTCTAATGATTCCACTCTGTGCTGTATTCTAGTGATACCAGTTTGTTCTGTGTTCTAGTGATCCCACTCTGTGCTATGTTCTAGTGATACCAGTCTGTACTGTGTTCTAGTGATCCCAGTCTGTACTGTGTTCTAGTGATACCAGTCTGTGCTATGTTCTAGTGATCCCAGTCTGTGCTATGTTCTAGTGATACCAGTCTGTGCTGTGTTCTAGTGATCCCAGTCTGTGCTGTGTTCTAGTGATACCAGTCTGTACTGTGTTCTAGTGATCCCATTCTGTGCTGTGTTCTAGTGATACCAGTCTGTGCTGTGTTCTAGTGATACCACTCTGTGCTGTGTTCTAGAGAACCCAGTCTGTGCTGTGTTCTAGTGATACCTGTCTGTGCTATGTTCTAGTGATCGCAGTCTGTGCTGTGTTCTAGTGATCCAGTCTGTGCTGTGTTCTAGTGATCCCAGTCTGTGCTGTGTTCTAGTGATAACAGTCTGTGCTTTGTTCTAGTGATCACACTCTGTGCTGTGTTCTAGTGAACCCAGTCTGTGCTGTGTTCTAGTGATACCTGTCTGTGCTCTGTTCTAGTGATCCCAGTCTGTGCTGTGTTCTAGTGATCCCAGTCTGTACTGTGTTCTAGTGATACCAGTCTGTGCTGAGTTTTAGTGATCCCAGTATGCGTTGTGTTCTAGTGATACCAGTCTGTGCTCTGCTCTAGTGATACCAGTCTGTGCTGTGTTCTAGTGATCCCAGTCTGCGTTGTGTTCTAGTGATACCAGTCTGTGCTCTGCTCTAGTGATACCTGTCTGTGTTCTGTTCTAGTGATCCCAGTCTGCGTTGTGTTCTAGTGATACCAGTCTGTGCTCTGCTCTAGTGATACCAGTCTGTGCTGTGTTCTAGTGAACCCAGTCTGTGCTGTGTTCTAGTGATACCTGTCTGTTCTATGTTCTAGTGATACCAGTCTGTGCTGTGCTCTAGTGATTCCAGTCTGTGCTGTGTTCTAGTGATCCCAGTCTGTGCTGTGTTCTAGTGATCCCAGTCTGTACTGTGTTCTAGTGATACCAGTCTGTGCTGTGTTCTAGTGATACCAGTCTGCGCTGTGTTCTAGTGATACCAGTCTGTGCTGTGTTCTAGTGATCCCAGTCTGTGCTGTGTTCTAGTGATACCAGTCTGTGCTGTGTTCTAGTGATCCCAGTCTGCGTTGTGTTCTAGTGATACCAGTCTGTGCTCTGCTCTAGTGATACCAGTCTGTGCTGTGTTCTAGTGAACCCAGTCTGTGCTGTGTTCTAGTGATACCTGTCTGTGCTATGTTCTAGTGATCCCAGTGTGCACTGTGTTCTAGTGATACCAGTCTGTGCTGTGCTCTAGTGATCCCAGTCTGTGCTGTGTTCTAGTGATCCCAGTGTGTACTGTGTTCTAGTGATACCAGTCTGTGCTGTGTTCTAGTGATCCCAGTTTGTGCTGTGTTCTAGTGATACCAGTCTGTGCTGTGTTCTAGTGATCCCAGTCTGTACTGTGTTCTAGTGATACCAGTCTGTGCTGTGTTCTAGTGATACCAGTCTGTGCTGTGTTCTAGTGATCCCAGTCTGTGCTGTGTTCTAGTGATCCCACTCTGTGCTGTGTTCTAGTGATCCCAGTCTGTGCTGTGTTCTAGTGATCCCAGTCTGTGCTGTGTTCTAGTGATCCCAGTCTGTGCTGTGTTCTAGTGATCCCAGTCTGTGCTGTGTTCTAGTGATACCAGTCTGTGCTGTGTTCTAGTGATCCCAGTCTGTACTGTGTTCTAGTGATACCAGTCTGTGCTGTGTTTTAGTGATACCAGTCTGTGCTGTGTTCTAGTGATCCCAGTCTGTGCTGTGTTCTAGTGATCCCACTCTGTGCTGTGTTCTAGTGATCCCAGTCTGTGCTGTGTTCTAGTGGTTAAAGCAGCAAAAAGAAACATGAAGCAAAGCGTGTATGTCACAGGACATGGACTTATTGATACTTTTTAGAGAAGGGATGGTCAATCTTCCTGTCGTTGGAGAATAGAATTCCCGTTATCCCCCATGAGCCAAAGTGGTCTCCAGTAGCAGGAGGTCCAGAGATTTACCGTGTTTGATCAAGAGCTTCGCACTTCATTGGAGCAGGGTGCAAAGTGTTAATACTTTGAGTGACAGAAAGGTACACAACACACTACTTTTGCAGTACGTTACTTACGCCTCTGTCACGGAAAGCTTTAAAGGGAAGTTTTTAACTTAGTAAGTTATAAAAGGGTGAATTTTTCAGGTGCTTTCCTTTGCTTATTTTACTGAATCATCCTCTTTTACTGATAATATTTCTTATCTTGTTCCTCGTAGTTACAGTCTTTGTTTATCAAAATCATTATCTGCATTTCTGGCAATGAGCCTCCATTGATTCACACGCAGGTTTCCTCCATGCTGGGATGGTTACCTCTGTGTTCTAGTGATCCCAGTCTGTTATGTGTTCTAGTGATCCCAGTCTGTTATGTGTTCTAGTGATACCAGTCTGTGCTGTGTTCTACTGATACCAGTCTGTACTGTGTTCTAGTGATCCCAGTTTGTGCTGTGTAATAGAGATCCCAGTCTGTTATGTGTTCTACTGATACAAGTCTGTTATGTGTTCTAGTGATCCCAGTCTGTTATGTGTTCTAATGATACCAGTCTGTGCTGTGTTCTAGTGATCCCAGTCTGTGCTGTGTTCTAGTGAACCCAGTCTGTGCTGTGTTCTAGTGATACCTGTCTGTGCTATGTTCTAGTGATACCAGTCTGTGCTGTGCTCTAGTGATTCCAGTCTGTGCTGTGTTCTAGTGATCCCAGTCTGTGCTGTGTTCTAGTGATCCCAGTCTGTACTGTGTTCTAGTGATACCAGTCTGTGCTGTGTTCTAGTGATACCAGTCTGCGCTGTGTTCTAGTGATACCAGTCTGTGCTGTGTTCTAGTGATCCCAGTCTGTGCTGTGTTCTAGTGATACCAGTCTGTGCTGTGTTCTAGTGATCCCAGTCTGCGTTGTGTTCTAGTGATACCAGTCTGTGCTCTGCTCTAGTGATACCAGTCTGTGCTGTGTTCTAGTGAACCCAGTCTGTGCTGTGTTCTAGTGATACCTGTCTGTGCTATGTTCTAGTGATCCCAGTGTGGCACTGTGTTCTAGTGATACCAGTCTGTGCTGTGCTCTAGTGATCCCAGTCTGTGCTGTGTTCTAGTGATCCCAGTGTGTACTGTGTTCTAGTGATACCAGTCTGTGCTGTGTTCTAGTGATCCAGTTTGTGCTGTGTTCTAGTGATACCAGTCTGTGCTGTGTTCTAGTGATCCCAGTCTGTACTGTGTTCTAGTGATACCAGTCTGTGCTGTGTTCTAGTGATACCAGTCTGTGCTGTGTTCTAGTGATCCCAGTCTGTGCTGTGTTCTAGTGATCCCACTCTGTGCTGTGTTCTAGTGATCCCAGTCTGTGCTGTGTTCTAGTGATCCCAGTCTGTGCTGTGTTCTAGTGATCCCAGTCTGTGCTGTGTTCTAGTGATCCCAGTCTGTGCTGTGTTCTAGTGATACCAGTCTGTGCTGTGTTCTAGTGATCCCAGTCCTGTACTGTGTTCTAGTGATACCAGTCTGTGCTGTGTTTTAGTGATACCAGTCTGTGCTGTGTTCTAGTGATCCCAGTCTGTGCTGTGTTCTAGTGATCCCACTCTGTGCTGTGTTCTAGTGATCCCAGTCTGTGCTGTGTTCTAGTGGTTAAAGCAGCAAAAAGAAACATGAAGCAAAGCGTGTATGTCACAGGAAATGGACTTATTGATACTTTTTAGAGAAGGGATGGTCAATCTTCCTGTCGTTGGAGAATAGAATTCCCGTTATCCCCCATGAGCCAAAGTGGTCTCCAGTAGCAGGAGGTCCAGAGATTTACCGTGTTTGATCAAGAGCTTCGCACTTCATTGGAGCAGGGTGCAAAGTGTTAATACTTTGAGTGACAGAAAGGTACACAACACACTACTTTTGCAGTACGTTACTTACGCCTCTGTCACGGAAAGCTTTAAAGGGAAGTTTTTAACTTAGTAAGTTATAAAAGGGTGAATTTTTCAGGTGCTTTCCTTTGCTTATTTTACTGAATCATCCTCTTTTACTGATAATATTTCTTATCTTGTTCCTCGTAGTTACAGTCTTTGTTTATCAAAATCATTATCTGCATTTCTGGCAATGAGCCTCCATTGATTCACACGCAGGTTTCCTCCATGCTGGGATGGTTACCTCTGTGTTCTAGTGATCCCAGTCTGTTATGTGTTCTAGTGATCCCAGTCTGTTATGTGTTCTAGTGATACCAGTCTGTGCTGTGTTCTACTGATACCAGTCTGTACTGTGTTCTAGTGATCCCAGTTTGTGCTGTGTAATAGAGATCCCAGTCTGTTATGTGTTCTACTGATACAAGTCTGTTATGTGTTCTAGTGATCCCAGTCTGTTATGTGTTCTAATGATACCAGTCTGTGCTGTGTTCTAGTGATCCCAGTCTGTGCTGTGTTCTAGTGATCCCAGTCTGTTATGTGTTCTAGTGATCCCAATCTGTTATGTGTTCTACTGATACAAGTCTGTTATGTGTTCTAGTGATCCCTGTCTGTTATGTGTTCTAGTGATACCAGTCTGCGCTGTGTTCTAGTGATATCAGTCTGTGCTGTGTTCTAGTGATACCAGTCTGTGCTGTGTTCTAGTGATCCCAGTCTGTTATGTGTTCTACTGATACCAGTCTGTGCTGTGTTCTAGTGATCCCAGTCTGTGCTATGTTCTAGTGATCCCAGTCTGTGCTGTGTTCTAGTGATCCCAGTCTGTACTGTGTTCTAGTGATCCCAGTCTGTGCTGTGTTCTAGTGATCCCAGTCTGTGCTGTGTTCTAGTGATCCCAGTCTGTGCTGTGTTCTAGTGATCCCAGTATGTACCGTGTTGTAGTGATCCCAGTCTGTACTGTGTTCTAGTGATACCAGTCTGTGCTGTGTTTTAGTGATACCAGTCTGTGCTGTGTTCTAGTGATCCCAGTCTGTGCTGTGTTCTAGTGATCCCACTCTGTGCTGTGTTCTAGTGATCCCAGTCTGTGCTGTGTTCTAGTGATCCCAGTCTGTGCTGTGTTCTAGTGATCCCACTCTGTGCTATGTTCTAGTGATACCAGTCTGTGCTGTGTTCTAGTGATCCCAGTCTGTGCTGTGTTCTAGTGATACCAGTCTGTACTGTGTTCTAGTGATCCCATTCTGTGCTGTGTTCTAGTGATACCAGTCTGTGCTGTGTTCTAGTGATACCACTCTGTGCTGTGTTCTAGAGAACCCAGTCTGTGCTGTGTTCTAGTGATACCTGTCTGTGCTATGTTCTAGTGATCGCAGTCTGTGCTGTGTTCTAGTGATCCCAGTCTGTGCTGTGTTCTAGTGATCCCAGTCTGTGCTGTGTTCTAGTGATAACAGTCTGTGCTTTGTTCTAGTGATCACACTCTGTGCTGTGTTCTAGTGAACCCAGTCTGTGCTGTGTTCTAGTGATACCTGTCTGTGCTCTGTTCTAGTGATCCCAGTCTGTGCTGTGTTCTAGTGATCCCAGTCTGTACTGTGTTCTAGTGATACCAGTCTGTGCTGAGTTTTAGTGATCCCAGTCTGCGTTGTGTTCTAGTGATACCAGTCTGTGCTCTGCTCTAGTGATACCAGTCTGTGCTGTGTTCTAGTGATCCCAGTCTGCGTTGTGTTCTAGTGATACCAGTCTGTGCTCTGCTCTAGTGATACCTGTCTGTGTTCTGTTCTAGTGATCCCAGTCTGCGTTGTGTTCTAGTGATACCAGTCTGTGCTCTGCTCTAGTGATACCAGTCTGTGCTGTGTTCTAGTGAACCCAGTCTGTGCTGTGTTCTAGTGATACCTGTCTGTGCTATGTTCTAGTGATACCAGTCTGTGCAGTGCTCTAGTGATTCCAGTCTGTGCTGTGTTCTAGTGATCCCAGTCTGTGCTGTGTTCTAGTGATCCCAGTCTGTACTGTGTTCTAGTGATACCAGTCTGTGCTGTGTTCTAGTGATACCAGTCTGTGCTGTGTTCTAGTGATACCAGTCTGTGCTGTGTTCTAGTGATCCCAGTCTGTGCTGTGTTCTAGTGATACCAGTATGTGCTGTGTTCTAGTGATCCCAGTCTGCGTTGTGTTCTAGTGATACCAGTCTGTGCTCTGCTCTAGTGATACCAGTCTGTGCTGTGTTCTAGTGAACCCAGTCTGTGCTGTGTTCTAGTGATACCAGTCTGTGCTGTGCTCTAGTGATCCCAGTCTGTGCTGTGTTCTAGTGATCCCAGTGTGTACTGTGTTCTAGTGATACCAGTCTGTGCTGTGTTCTAGTGATCCCAGTCTGTGCTGTGTTCTAGTGATACCAGTCTGTGCTGTGTTCTAGTGATCCCAGTCTGTACTGTGTTCTAGTGATACCAGTCTGTGCTGTGTTCTAGTGATACCAGTCTGTGCTGTGTTCTAGTGATCCCAGTCTGTGCTGTGTTCTAGTGATCCCACTCTGTGCTGTGTTCTAGTGATCCCAGTCTGTGCTGTGTTCTAGTGATCCCAGTCTGTGCTGTGTTCTAGTGATCCCAGTCTGTGCTGTGTTCTAGTAATCCCAGTCTGTGCTGTGTTCTAGTGATACAGTCTGTGCTGTGTTCTAGTGATCCCAGTCCTGTGCTGTGTTCTAGTGATCCCAGTCTGTGCTGTGTTCTAGTGATACCAGTCTGTGCTGTGTTCTAGTGATCCCAGTCTGTGCTGTGTTCTAGTGATACCAGTCTGTACTGTGTTCTAGTGATCCCATTCTGTGCTGTGTTCTAGTGATACCAGTCTGTGCTGTGTTCTAGTGATACCACTCTGTGCTGTGTTCTAGAGAACCCAGTCTGTGCTGTGTTCTAGTGATACCTGTCTGTGCTATGTTCTAGTGATCGCAGTCTGTGCTGTGTTCTAGTGATCCCAGTCTGTGCTGTGTTCTAGTGATCCCAGTCTGTGCTGTGTTCTAGTGATAACAGTCTGTGCTTTGTTCTAGTGATCACACTCTGTGCTGTGTTCTAGTGAACCCAGTCTGTGCTGTGTTCTAGTGATACCTGTCTGTGCTCTGTTCTAGTGATCCCAGTCTGTGCTGTGTTCTAGTGATCCCAGTCTGTACTGTGTTCTAGTGATACCAGTCTGTGCTCTGCTCTAGTGATACCAGTCTGTGCTGTGTTCTAGTGATCCAGTCTGCGTTGTGTTCTAGTGATACCAGTCTGTGCTCTGCTCTAGTGATACCTGTCTGTGTTCTGTTCTAGTGATCCCAGTCTGCGTTGTGTTCTAGTGATACCAGTCTGTGCTCTGCTCTAGTGATACCAGTCTGTGCTGTGTTCTAGTGTACCCAGTCTGTGCTGTGTTCTAGTGATACCTGTCTGTGCTATGTTCTAGTGATACCAGTCTGTGCAGTGCTCTAGTGATTCCAGTCTGTGCTGTGTTCTAGTGATCCCAGTCTGTGCTGTGTTCTAGTGATCCCAGTCTGTACTGTGTTCTAGTGATACCAGTCTGTGCTGTGTTCTAGTGATACCAGTCTGTGCTGTGTTCTAGTGATACCAGTCTGTGCTGTGTTCTAGTGATCCCAGTCTGTGCTGTGTTCTAGTGATACCAGTCTGTGCTGTGTTCTAGTGATCCCAGTCTGCGTTGTGTTCTAGTGATACCAGTCTGTGCTCTGCTCTAGTGATACCAGTCTGTGCTGTGTTCTAGTGAACCCAGTCTGTGCTGTGTTCTAGTGATACCAGTCTGTGCTGTGCTCTAGTGATCCCAGTCTGTGCTGTGTTCTAGTGATCCCAGTGTGTACTGTGTTCTAGTGATACCAGTCTGTGCTGTGTTCTAGTGATCCCAGTCTGTGCTGTGTTTCTAGTGATACCAGTCTGTGCTGTGTTCTAGTGATCCCAGTCTGTACTGTGTTCTAGTGATACCAGTCTGTGCTGTGTTCTAGTGATACCAGTCTGTGCTGTGTTCTAGTGATACCAGTCTGTGCTGTGTTCTAGTGATCCCAGTCTGTGCTGTGTTCTAGTGATCCCACTCTGTGCTGTGTTCTAGTGATCCCAGTCTGTGCTGTGTTCTAGTGATCCCAGTCTGTGCTGTGTTCTAGTGATCCCAGTCTGTGCTGTGTTCTAGTGATCCAGTCTGTGCTGTGTTCTAGTGATACCAGTCTGTGCTGTGTTCTAGTGATCCCAGTCTGTACTGTGTTCTAGTGATACCAGTCGCTGCTGTGTTTTAGTGATACCAGTCTGTGCTGTGTTCTAGTGATCCCAGTCTGTGCTGTGTTCTAGTGATCCCACTCTGTGCTGTGTTCTAGTGACTCCCAGTCTGTGCTGTGTTCTAGTGGTTAAAGCAGCAAAAGAAACATGAAGCAAAGCGTGTATGTCACAGGACATGGACTTATTGATACTTTTTAGAGAAGGGATGGTCAATCTTCCTGTCGTTGGAGAATAGAATTCCCGTTATCCCCCATGAGCCAAAGTGGTCTCCAGTAGCAGGAGGTCCAGAGATTTACCGTGTTTGATCAAGAGCTTCGCACTTCATTGGAGCAGGGGTGCAAAGTGTTAATACTTTGAGTGACAGAAAGGTACACAACACACTACTTTTGCGGTACGTTACTTACGCCTCTGTCACTGAAAGCTTAAAGGGAAGTTTTTAACTTAGTAAGTTATAAAAGGGGTGAATTTTTCAGGTGCTTTCCTTTGCTTATTTTACTGAATCATCCTCTTTTACTGATAATATTTCTTATCTTGTTCCTCGTAGTTACAGTCTTTGTTTATCAAAATCATTATCTGCATTTCTGGCAATGAGCCTCCATTGATTCACACGCAGGTTTCCTCCATGCTGGGATGGTTACCTCTGTGTTCTAGTGATCCCAGTCTGTTATGTGTTCTAGTGATCCCAGTCTGTTATGTGTTCTAGTGATACTAGTCTGTGCTGTGTTCTACTGATACCAGTCTGTACTGTGTTCTAGTGATCCAGTTTGTGCTGTGTAATAGAGATCCCAGTCTGTTATGTGTTCTACTGATACAAGTCTGTTATGTGTTCTAGTGATCCCAGTCTGTTATGTGTTCTAATGATACCAGTCTGTGCTGTGTTCTAGTGATCCCAGTCTGTGCTGTGTTCTAGTGATCCCAGTCTGTTATGTGTTCTAGTGATCCCAATCTGTTATGTGTTCTACTGATACAAGTCTGTTATGTGTTCTAGTGATCCCTGTCTGTTATGTGTTCTAGTGATACCAGTCTGCGCTGTGTTCTAGTGATATCAGTCTGTGCTGTGTTCTAGTGATACCAGTCTGTGCTGTGTTCTAGTGATCCCAGTCTGTTATGTGTTCTACTGATACCAGTCTGTGCTGTGTTCTAGTGATCCAGTCTGTGCTATGTTCTAGTGATCCCAGTCTGTGCTGTGTTCTAGTGATCCCAGTCTGTACTGTGTTCTAGTGATCCCAGTCTGTGCTGTGTTCTAGTGATCCCAGTCTGTGCTGTGTTCTAGTGATCCCAGTCTGTGCTGTGTTCTAGTGATCCCAGTCTGTACTGTGTTCTAGTGATACCAGTCTGTGCTGTGTTCTAGTGATCCCAGTCTGTGCTGTGTTCTAGTGATATCAGTCTCTGCTGTGTTCTAATGATTCCACTCTGTGCTGTATTCTAGTGATACCAGTCTGTTCTGTGTTTCTAGTGATCCCACTCTGTGCTATGTTCTAGTGATACCAGTCTGTACTGTGTTCTAGTGATATCAGTCTGTGCTGTGTTCTAATGATTCCACTCTGTGCTGTATTCTAGTGATACCAATCTGTTCTGTGTTCTAGTGATCCCACTCTGTGCTATGTTCTAGTGATACCAGTCTGTACTGTGTTCTAGTGATATCAGTCTGTGCTGTGTTCTAATGATTCCACTCTGTGCTGTATTCTAGTGATACCAGTCTGTTCTGTGTTCTAGTGATCCCACTCTGTGCTGTGTCCTAGTGATCCAAGACTGTGCTGTGTTCTAGTAATACCAGTCTGCGTTGTGTTCTAGTGATACCAGTCTGTGCTCTGCTCTAGTGATCCCAGTCTGTGCTGTGTTCTAGTGATCCCAGTCTGTACTGTGTTTCTAGTGATACCAGTCTGTGCTGTGTTCTAGTGATCCCAGTCTGTGCTGTGTTCTAGTGATACCAGTCTGTGCTGTGTTCTAGTGATCCCAGTCTGTTATGTGTTCTAGTGAAACCAGTCTGTTATGTGTTCTACTGATACCAGTCTGTGCTATGTTCTAGTGATCCAATCTGTACTGTGCTCTAGTGATCCAGTCTGTACTGTGTTCTAGTGATCCCAGTCTGTGCTGTGTTCTAGTGATCCCAGTCTGTTATATGTTCTAGTGATCCCAGTCTGTGCTATGTTCTAGTGATACAGTCTGTGTTGTGTTCTAGTGATCCCACTCTGTGCTGTGTACTAGTGATCCAGTCTGTGCTGTGTTCTAGTGATACCAGTCTGTTATGTGTTCTAGTGATCCCACTCTGTACTGTGTTCTAGTGATCCCAGTCTGTACTGTGTTCTAGTGATCCCAGTCTGCGCTGTGTTCTAGTGATCCCAGTCTGTGCTGTGCTCTAGTGATCACAGTCTGTGCTCTGTTCTAGTGATACCAGTCTGTGCTGTGTCCTACTGATACCAGTCTGTGCTGTGTTCTAGTGATATCAGTCTGTGCTATGTTCTAATGATTCCACTCTGTGCTGTGTTCTAGTGATACCAGTCTGTACTGTGTTCTAGTGATATCAGTCTCTGCTGTGTTCTAATGATTCCACTCTGTGCTGTTTTCTAGTGATACCAGTCTGTTCTGTGTTCTAGTGATCCCACTCTGTGCTATGTTCTAGTGATACCAGTCTGTACTGTGTTCTAGTGATATCAGTCTGGGCTGTGTTCTAATGATTCCACTCTGTGCTGTATTCTAGTGATGCCAGTCTGTTCTGTGTTCTAGTGATCCCACTCTGTGCTATGTTCTAGTGATACCAGTCTGTTCTGTGTTCTAGTGATACCAGTCTGTGCTGTGTTCTAGTGATCCCACTCTGTGCTGTGTACTAGTGATCCCAGTCTGTGCTGTGTTCTAGTGATACCAGTCTGTTATGTGTTCTAGTGATCCACTCTGTACTGTGTTCTAGTGATCCCAGTCTGTACTGTGTTCTAGTGATCCCAGTCTGCGCTGTGTTCTAGTGATCCCAGTCTGCGCTGTGCTCTAGTGATCACAGTCTGTGCTCTGTTCTAGTGATAGCAGTCTGTGCTGTGTCCTACTGATACCAGTCTGTGCTGTGTTCTAGTGATATCAGTCTGTGCTATGTTCTAATGATTCCACTCTGTGCTGTGTTCTAGTGATACCAGTCTGTACTGTGTTCTAGTGATATCAGTCTGTGCTGTGTTCTAATGATTCCACTCTGTGCTGTATTCTAGTGATACCAGTCTGTTCTGTGTTCTAGTGATCCCATTCTGTGCTATGTTCTAGTGATACCAGTCTGTACTGTGTTCTAGTGATATCAGTCTGTGCTGTGTTCTAATGTTTCCACTCTGTGCTGTATTCTAGTGATACCAGTCTGTTCTGTGTTCTAGTGATCCCACTCTGTGCTATGTTCTAGTGATACCAGTCTGTACTGTGTTCTAGTGATATCAGTCTGTGCTGTGTTCTAATGATTCCACTCTGTGCTGTATTCTAGTGATACCAGTCTGTTCTGTGTTCTAGTGATCCCACTCTGTGCTGTGTCCTAGTGATCCAAGACTGTGCTGTGTTCTAGTAATACCAGTCTGTGCTGTATTCTAGTGATACCAGTCTGTCTGTGTTCTAGTGATCCCACTCTGTGCTGTGTTCTAGTGATACCTGTCTGTGCTCTGTTCTAGTGATCCCAGTCTGTGCTGTGTTCCTAGTGATCCCAGTCTGTACTGTGTTCTAGTGATACCAGTCTGTGCTGAGTTCTAGTGATCCCAGTCTGCGTTGTGTTCTAGTGATACCAGTCTGTGCTCTGCTCTAGTGATACCAGTCTGTGCTGTGTTCTAGTGATCCCAGTCTGCGTTGTGTTCTAGTGATACCAGTCTGTGCTCTGCTCTAGTGATACCTGTCTGTGTTCTGTTCTAGTGATCCAGTCTGCGTGGTGTTCTAGTGATACCAGTCTGTGCTCTGCTCTAGTGATACCAGTCTGTGCTGTGTTCTAGTGAACCCAGTCTGTGCTGTGTTCTAGTGATACCTGTCTGTGCTATGTTCTAGTGATTAGTGATGAGCGAGCGTGCTCGGCCGATGCTCGGATCGGCTCGAGCATCGCTCTGCTCGGCACATGGCGGTATTCGACGAGTACCGCCATGTGCTCTCCCGCCATGTTCGGGTGGCGGGGATCTGTGCCGGAAGAGGCACAGATCACAAGACGCTCCGCTGGACCTATCAGGGACTGGAGGTACGAGGGCATTGCGGAGATGAAGGGGGCATTGCGGAGATGAAGGGGACATTGTGGAAGAGGGGCATAGACTCTATGCCCCTCTTCCACAATGTCCCCCTTCCATCTCCGCTATGCCCGTCTTCCACAATGTGCCCCTTCATCTCCGCTATGCCCCTCTTCCACAATGTGCCCCATTCATCTCCGCTATGCCCCCTCTTCCACAATGTCCCCCTTCATCTCCTCTATGGCATAGAGGAGATGAAGGGGGACATTGTGGAAGAGGGCATAGCGGAGATGAAGGGGCACATTGTGAAGAGGGGCATAGCGGAGATGAAGGGGCACATTGTGGAAGACGGGCATTAGCGGAGCTGAAGGGGGGACATTGCGGAGCTGAAGGGGGCATTCGGAGATGAAGGGGGCATAGCGGAGATGAAGGGGGCATTGACCAGGCACCCTCCCCTCATCAGAGCAGGGGGTGCCTGGTGTCGCCCCATTCATTTCTATGGGGCTCGGGGTGCTCGGCCGAGCACTCGAGCCTCAGGGGGGTGCTCGGTCAGAGCACCCGAGCACCCGAGCATCGGGGGTGCTCGCTCAACACTACTAGTGATACCAGTCTGTGCTGTGCTCTAGTGATCCCAGTCTGTGCTGTGTTCTAGTGATACCACTCTGTACGGTGTTCTAGAGAACCCAGTCTGTGCTGTGTTGTTGTGATATCTGTCTGTGCTATATTCTAGTGATCCCAGTGTGCACTGTGTTCTAGTGATACCAGTCTGTGATGTGCTCTAGTGATCCAGTCTGTGCTGTGTTCTAGTGATACCTGTCTGTGCTATGTTCTAGTGATCCAGTCTGTGCTGTGTTCTAGTGATCCCACTCTGTGCTGTGTCCTAGTGATCCAAGACTGTGCTGTGTTCTAGTAATACCAGTCTGCGTTGTGTTCTAGTGATACCAGTCTGTGCTCTGCTCTAGTGATCCCAGTCTGTGCTGTGTTCTAGTGATCCCAGTCTGTACTGTGTTCTAGTGATACCAGTCTGTGCTGTGTTCTAGTGATCCCAGTCTGTGCTGTGTTCTAGTGATACCAGTCTGTGCTGTGTTCTAGTGATCCCAGTCTGTTATGTGTTCTAGTGAAACCAGTCTGTTATGTGTTCTACTGATACCAGTCTGTGCTATGTTCTAGTGATCCCAATCTGTACTGTGCTCTAGTGATCCCAGTCCTGTACTGTGTTCTAGTGATCCCAGTCTGTGCTGTGTTCTAGTGATCCCAGTCTGTTATATGTTCTAGTGATCCCAGTCTGTGCTATGTTCTAGTGATACCAGTCTGTGTTGTGTTCTAGTGATCCCACTCTGTGCTGTGTACTAGTGATCCCAGTCTGTGCTGTGTTCTAGTGATACCAGTCTGTTATGTGTTCTAGTGATCCCACTCTGTTACTGTGTTTCTAGTGATCCAGTCTGTACTGTGTTCTAGTGATCCCAGTCTGCGCTGTGTTCTAGTGATCCCAGTCTGTGCTGTGCTCTAGTGATCACAGTCTGTGCTCTGTTCTAGTGATACCAGTCTGTGCTGTGTCCTACTGATACCAGTCTGTGCTGTGTTCTAGTGATATCAGTCTGTGCTATGTTCTAATGATTCCACTCTGTGCTGTGTTCTAGTGATACCAGTCTGTACTGTGTTCTAGTGATATCAGTCTCTGCTGTGTTCTAATGATTCCACTCTGTGCTGTTTTCTAGTGATACCAGTCTGTTCTGTGTTCTAGTGATCCCACTCTGTGCTATGTTCTAGTGATACCAGTCTGTACTGTGTTCTAGTGATATCAGTCTGGGCTGTGTTCTAATGATTCCACTCTGTGCTGTATTCTAGTGATGCCAGTGTGTTCTGTGTTCTAGTGATCCCACTCTGTGCTATGTTCTAGTGATACCAGTCTGTTCTGTGTTCTAGTGATACCAGTCTGTGCTGTGTTCTAGTGATCCCACTCTGTGCTGTGTACTAGTGATCCCAGTCTGTGCTGTGTTCTAGTGATACCAGTCTGTTATGTGTTCTAGTGATCCCACTCTGTACTGTGTTCTAGTGATCCCAGTCTGTACTGTGTTCTAGTGATCCCAGTCTGCGCTGTGTTCTAGTGATCCCAGTCTGCGCTGTGCTCTAGTGATCACAGTCTGTGCCTCTGTTCTAGTGATAGCAGTCTGTGCTGTGTCCTACTGATACCAGTCTGTGCTGTGTTCTAGTGATATCAGTCTGTGCTATGTTCTAATGATTCCACTCTGTGCTGTGTTCTAGTGATACCAGTCTGTACTGTGTTCTAGTGATATCAGTCTGTGCTGTGTTCTAATGATTCCACTCTGTGCTGTATTCTAGTGATACCAGTCTGTTCTGTGTTCTAGTGATCCCATTCTGTGCTATGTTCTAGTGATACCAGTCTGTACTGTGTTCTAGTGATATCAGTCTGTGCTGTGTTCTAATGTTTCCACTCTGTGCTGTATTCTAGTGATACCAGTCTGTTCTGTGTTCTAGTGATCCCACTCTGTGCTATGTTCTAGTGATACAGTCTGTACTGTGTTCTAGTGATATCAGTCTGTGCTGGTGTTCTAATGATTCCACTCTGTGCTGTATTCTAGTGATACCAGTCTGTTCTGTGTTCTAGTGATCCCACTCTGTGCTGTGTCCTAGTGATCCAAGACTGTGCTGTGTTCTAGTAATACCAGTCTGTGCTGTATTCTAGTGATACAGTCTGTTCTGTGTTCTAGTGATCCCACTCTGTGCTGTGTTCTAGTGATACCTGTCTGTGCTCTGTTCTAGTGATCCCAGTCTGTGCTGTGTTCTAGTGATCCCAGTCTGTACTGTGTTCTAGTGATACCAGTCTGTGCTGAGTTCTAGTGATCCCAGTCTGCGTTGTGTTCTAGTGATACCAGTCTGTGCTCTGCTCTAGTGATACCAGTCTGTGCTGTGTTCTAGTGATCCCAGTCTGCGTTGTGTTCTAGTGATACCAGTCTGTGCTCTGCTCTAGTGATACCTGTCTGTGTTCTGTTCTAGTGATCCCAGTCTGCGTGGTGTTCTAGTGATACCAGTCTGTGCTCTGCTCTAGTGATACCAGTCTGTGCTGTGTTCTAGTGAACCCAGTCTGTGCTGTGTTCTAGTGATACCTGTCTGTGCTATGTTCTAGTGATTAGTGATGAGCGAGCGTGCTCGGCCGATGCTCGGATCGGCTCGAGCATCGCTCTGCTCGGCACATGGCGGTATTCGACGAGTACCGCCATGTGCTCCTCCCGCCATGTTCGGGTGGCGGGGATCTGTGCCGAAGAGGCACAGATCACAAGACGCTCCGCTGGACCTATCAGGGACTGGAGGTACGAGGGCATTGCGGAGATGAAGGGGGCATTGCGGAGATGAAGGGGGACATTGTGGAAGAGGGGCATAGACTCTATGCCCCTCTTCCACAATGTCCCCCTTCATCTCCGCTATGCCCGTCTTCCACAATGTGCCCCTTCATCTCCGCTATGCCCCTCTTCCACAATGTGCCCCTTCATCTCCGCTATGCCCCTCTTCCACAATGTCCCCCCTTCATCTCCTCTATGGCATAGAGGAGATGAAGGGGGACATTGTGGAAGAGGGGCATAGCGGAGATGAAGGGGCACATTGTGGAAGAGGGGCATAGCGGAGATGAAGGGGCACATTGTGGAAGACGGGCATAGCGGAGCTGAAGGGGGACATTGCGGAGCTGAAGGGGGCATTCGGAGATGAAGGGGGCATAGCGGAGATGAAGGGGGCATTGACCAGGCACCCTCCCCTCATCAGAGCAGGGGGTGCCTGGTGTCGCCCCCATTCATTTCTATGGGGCTCGGGGTGCTCGGCCGAGCACTCGAGCCTCAGGGGGTGCTCGGTCAGAGCACCCGAGCACCCGAGCATCGGGGGTGCTCGCTCAACACTACTAGTGATACCAGTCTGTGCTGTGCTCTAGTGATCCCAGTCTGTGCTGTGTTCTAGTGATACCACTCTGTACGGTGTTCTAGAGAACCCAGTCTGTGCTGTGTTGTTGTGATATCTGTCTGTGCTATATTCTAGTGATCCCAGTGTGCACTGTGTTCTAGTGATACCAGTCTGTGATGTGCTCTAGTGATCCCAGTCTGTGCTGTGTTCTAGTGATACCTGTCTGTGCTATGTTCTAGTGATCCCAGTCTGTGCTGTGTTCTAGTGATACCAGTCTGTGCTGTGTTCTAGTGATACCAGTCTGTGCTGTGTTCTAGTGAACCCAGTCTGTGCTGTGTTCTAGTGATACCTGTCTGTGCTATGTTCTAGTGATCCCAGTGTGCACTGTGTTCTAGTGATACCTGTCTGTGCTCTGTTCTAGTGATCCCAGTCTGTGCTGTGTTCTAGTGATCCCAGTCTGTACTGTGTTCTAGTGATACCAGTCTGTGCTGAGTTCTAGTGATCCCAGTCTGCGTTGTGTTCTAGTGATACCAGTCTGTGCTCTGCTCTAGTGATACCAGTCTGTGCTGTGTTCTAGTGATCCCAGTCTGCGTTGTGTTCTAGTGATACCAGTCTGTGCTCTGCTCTAGTGATACCTGTCTGTGTTCTGTTCTAGTGATCCCAGTCTGCGTGGTGTTCTAGTGATACCAGTCTGTGCTCTGCTCTAGTGATACCAGTCTGTGCTGTGTTCTAGTGAACCCAGTCTGTGCTGTGTTCTAGTGATACCTGTCTGTGCTATGTTCTAGTGATTAGTGATGAGCGAGCGTGCTCGGCCGATGCTCGGATCGGCTCGAGCATCGCTCTGCTCGGCACATGGCGGTATTCGACGAGTACCGCCATGTGCTCTCCCGCCATGTTCGGGTGGCGGGGATCTGTGCCGGAAGAGGCACAGATCACAAGACGCTCCGCTGGACCTATCAGGGACTGGAGGTACGAGGGCATTGCGGAGATGAAGGGGGGCATTGCGGAGATGAAGGGGGACATTGTGGAAGAGGGCATAGACTCTATGCCCCTCTTCCACAATGTCCCCCTTCATCTCCGCTATGCCCGTCTTCCACAATGTGCCCCTTCATCTCCGCTATGCCCCTCTTCCACAATGTGCCCCTTCATCTCCGCTATGCCCCTCTTCCACAATGTCCCCCTTCATCTCCTCTATGGCATAGAGGAGATGAAGGGGGACATTGTGGAAGAGGGCATAGCGGAGATGAAGGGGGCACATTGTGGAAGAGGGGCATAGCGGAGATGAAGGGGCACATTGTGGAAGACGGGCATAGCGGAGCTGAAGGGGGACATTGCGGAGCTGAAGGGGGCATTCGGAGATGAAGGGGGCATAGCGGAGATGAAGGGGGCATTGACCAGGCACCCTCCCCTCATCAGAGCAGGGGGTGCCTGGTGTCGCCCCATTCATTTCTATGGGGCTCGGGTGCTCGGCCGAGCACTCGAGCCTCAGGGGGTGCTCGGTCAGAGCACCCGAGCACCCGAGCATCGGGGTGCTCGCTCAACACTACTAGTGATACCAGTCTGTGCTGTGCTCTAGTGATCCCAGTCTGTGCTGTGTTCTAGTGATACCACTCTGTACGGTGTTCTAGAGAACCCAGTCTGTGCTGTGTTGTTGTGATATCTGTCTGTGCTATATTCTAGTGATCCCAGTGTGCACTGTGTTCTAGTGATACCAGTCTGTGATGTGCTCTAGTGATCCCAGTCTGTGCTGTGTTCTAGTGATACCTGTCTGTGCTATGTTCTAGTGATCCCAGTCTGTGCTGTGTTCTAGTGATACCAGTCTGTGCTGTGTTCTAGTGATACCAGTCTGTGCTGTGTTCTAGTGAACCCAGTCTGTGCTGTGTTCTAGTGATACCTGTCTGTGCTATGTTCTAGTGATCCCAGTGTGCACTGTGTTCTAGTGATACCTGTCTGTGCTATGTTCTAGTGATCCCCAGTCTGTTCTGTGTTCTAGTGATCCCAGTCTGTGCTGTGTTCTAGTGATCCCAATCTGTTCTGTGTTCTAGTGATCCCAGTCTGTGCTATGTTCTAGTGATCCCAGTCTGTTCTGTGTTCTAGTGATACCTGTCTGTGCTATGTTCTAGTGATCCCAGTCTGTGCTGTGTTCTAGTGATACCAGTCTGTGCTGTGTTCTAGTGATCCCAGTCTGTGCTGTGTTCTAGTGATCCCAGTCTGTGCTGTGTTCTAGTAATCCCAGTCTGTGCTGTGTTCTAGTGATACCAGTCTGTGCTGTGCTCTAGTGATACCAGTCTGTGCTGTGTTCTAGTGATCCCAGTCTGTGCTGTGCTCTAGTGATACCAGTCTGTACTGTGTTCTAGTGATAGCAGTCTGTGCTGTGTTCTAGTGATCCCAGTCTGTACTGTGTTCTAGTGATAGCAGTCTGTGCTGTGTTCTAGTGATCCCAGTCTGTGCTGTATTCTAGTTATCCCAGTCTGTGCTGTGTTCTAGTGATACCAGTCTGTGCTGTGTTCTAGTGATCCCAGTCTGTACTGTGTTCTAGTGATACCAGTCTATGCTGTGATCTAGTGATACCAGTCTGTGCTATGTTCTAGTAATCCAGTCTGTGCTGTGTTCTAGTAATCCCAGTCTGTGCTGTGTTCTAGTGATCCCAGTCTGTACTGTGCTCTAGTGATCCCAGTCTGTACTGTTTTCTAGTGATAACCAGTATGTGCTGTGTTCTAGTGATCCCAGTCTGTGCTGTGTTCTAGTGATACCAGTCTGCGCTATGTTCTAGTAATCCAGTCTGTGCTGTGTTCTAGTAATCCAGTCTGTGCTGTGTTCTAGTAATCCCAGTCTGTACTGTGTCCTAGTGATCCAGTCTGTACTGTGCTCTAGTTATCCCAGTCTGTACTGTGTTCTAGTGATCCCAGTCTGTACTGTGCTCTAGTGATCCCAGTCTGTGCTGTGTTCTAGTGATCCCAGTCTGTACTGTGCTCTAGTGATCCCAGTCTGCGCTGTGTTCTAGTGATCCCAGTCTGTACTGTGTTCTAATGATACCAGTCTGTGCTGTGTTCTAGTGATCCCAGTCTGTGCTATGTTCTAGTGATCCCCAGTCTGTACTGTGTTCTAGTGATCCCAGTCTGTGCTATGTTCTAGTGATCCCAGTCTGTGCTGTGTACTAGTGATCCCAGTCTGTGCTGTGTTCTAGTGATCCCAGTCTGTACTGTGTTGTAGTGATCCCAGTCTGTGCTGTGTTCTAGTGATCCCAGTCTGCCCTGTGTTCTAGTGATCCGACTCTGTGCTGTGTTCTAGTGATAGCAGTCTGTGCTGTGTTCTAGTGATCCCAGTCTGTGCTGTGTTCTAGTGATAGCAGTCTGTGCTGTGTCCTAGTGATCCAGTCTGTGCTGTGTCCTAGTGATCCCAGTCTGTGCTGTGTTCTAGTGATACCAGTCTGTGCTATATTCTAGTGATCCCAGTCTGTGCTGTGCTCTAGTGACCCCAGTCTGTGCTGTGTCCTAGTGATCCCAGTCTGTACTGTGTTCTAGTGATACCAGTCTGCGCTGTGTTCTAGTGATCTCAGTCTGTGTTGTGTTCTAGTGATCCCAGTCTGTACTGTGTTCTAGTGATCCCAGTCTGTGCTGTGTTCTAGTGATCTCAGTCTGTGCTGTGTTCTAGTGATCCCAGTCTGTACTGTGTTCTAGTGATCCCAGTCTGTGCTGTGTTCTAGTGATCCCAGTCTGCGCTGTGTTCTGGTGATAGCAGTCTGTGCTGTGTTCTAGTGATCCAGTCTGTGCTGTGTTCTTGTGATAACAGTCTGTGCTGTGTTCTAGTGATCCAGTCTGTGCTGTGTTCTAGTGATAGCAGTCTGTGCTGTGTCCTAGTGATCCCAGTCTGTGCTGTGTTCTAGTGATAGCAGTCTGTGCTGTGTTCTAGTGATCCCAGTCTGTGCTGTGTTCTAGTGATCCCAGTCTGTGCTATGTTCTAGTGATCCAGTCTGTGCTGTGTTCTAGTGATCCCAGTCTGTACTGTGCTCTAGTGATACAAGTCTGTGCTGTGTTCTAGTGATCCCAGTCTGTGCTCATGTTCTAGTGATCCCAGTCTGTGCTGTGTTCTAGTGATATCAGTCTGTGCTATGTTCTAATGATTCCACTCTGTGCTGTGTTCTAGTGATACCAGTCTGTACTGTGTTCTAGTGATATCAGTCTGTGCTGTGTTTCTAATGATTCCACTCTGTGCTGTATTCTAGTGATACCAGTCTGTTCTGTGTTCTAGTGATCCCATTCTGTGCTATGTTCTAGTGATACCAGTCTGTACTGTGTTCTAGTGATATCAGTCTGTGCTGTGTTCTAATGATTCCACTCTGTGCTGTATTCTAGTGATACCAGTTTGTTCTGTGTTCTAGTGATCCCACTCTGTGCTATGTTCTAGTGATACCAGTCTGTACTGTGTTCTAGTGATATCAGTCTGTGCTGTGTTCTAATGATTCCACTCTGTGCTGTATTCTAGTGATACCAGTCTGTTCTGTGTTCTAGTGATCCCACTCTGTGCTGTGTCCTAGTGATCCAAGACTGTGCTGTGTTCTAGTAATACCAGTCTGTGCTGTATTCTAGTGATACCAGTCTGTTCTGTGTTCTAGTGATCCCACTCTCTGCTGTGTTCTAGTGATACCTGTCTGTGCTCTGTTCTAGTGATCCCAGTCTGTGCTGTGTTCTAGTGATCCCAGTCTGTACTGTGTTCTAGTGATACCAGTCTGTGCTGAGTTCTAGTGATCCAGTCTGCGTTGTGTTCTAGTGATACCAGTCTGTGCTCTGCTCTAGTGATACCAGTCTGTGCTGTGTTCTAGTGATCCCAGTCTGCGTTGTGTTCTAGTGATACCAGTCTGTGCTCTGCTCTAGTGATACCTGTCTGTGTTCTGTTCTAGTGATCCCAGTCTGCGTTGTGTTCTAGTGATACCAGTCTGTGCCCTGCTCTAGTGATACCAGTCTGTGCTGTGTTCTAGTGAACCCAGTCTGTGCTGTGTTCTAGTGATACCTGTCTGTGCTATGTTCTAGTGATACCAGTCTGTGCTGTGCTCTAGTGATCCCAGTCTGTGCTGTGTTCTAGTGATACCACTCTGTACTGTGTTCTAGAGAACCCAGTCTGTGCTGTGTTGTTGTGATATCTGTCTGTGCTATGTTCTAGTGATCCCAGTGTGCACTGTATTCTAGTGATACCAGTCTGTGATGTGCTCTAGTGATCCAGTCTGTGCTGTGTTCTAGTGATACCTGTCTGTGCTATGTTCTAGTGATCCCAGTCTGTGCTGTGTTCTAGTGATACCAGTCTGTGCTGTGTTCTAGTGATACCAGTCTGTGCTGTGTTCTAGTGAACCCAGTCTGTGCTGTGTTCTAGTGATACCTGTCTGTGCTATGTTCTAGTGATCCAGTGTGCACTGTGTTCTAGTGATACCTGTCTGTGCTATGTTCTAGTGATCCCAGTCTGTTCTGTGTA
>JBBDGT010000302.1:0-67500 GCA_037306005.1 Rhinophrynus dorsalis
GAGGAGGATACAGAGGGAGTGGAATATAGAGATAGGTGAGATATAGAGAGGATAAAGAAAGGGAAGGGGTGATAAAGGTACTGAGTGGGATACAGAGGGAGTGGAATATAGAGATAGGTGAGATATAGAGAGGATAAAGAAGGGAAGGGGTGATAAAGGGACTGAGGAGGATACAGAGGGAGTGGAATATAGAGATAGGTGAGATATAGAGAGGATAAAGAAAGGGAAGGGTGATAAAGGGGACTGAGGAGGATACAGAGGGAGTGGAATATAGAGATAGGTGAGATATAGAGAGTATAAAGAAAGGAAGGGGTGATAAAGGGACTGAGGAGGATACAGAGGGAGTGTAATATAGAGATAGGTGAGATATAGAGAGGATAAAGAAAGGGAAGGGGTGATAAAGGACTGAGTGGGATACAGAGGGAGTGGAATATAGAGATAGGTGAGATATAGAGAGGATAAAGAAAGGGAAGGGGTGATAAAGGGACTGAGTGGGATACAGAGGGAGTGGAATATAGAGATAGGTGAGATATAGAGAGGATAAAGAAAGGGAAGGGGTGATAAAGGGACTGAGTGGGATACAGAGGGAGTGGAATATAGAGATAGGTGAGATATAGAGAGTAGAAAGAAAGGGAAGGGGTGATAAAGGGACTGAGTGGGATAAGAGGGAGTGGTATATAGAGATAGGTGAGATATAGAGAGGATAAGAAAGGGAAGGGGTGATAAAGGGACTGAGGAGGATACAGAGGGAGTGGAATATAGAGATAGGTGAGATATAGAGAGGATAACGAAAGGAAGGGGTGATAAAGGGACTGAGGAGGATACAGAGGGAGTGGAATATAGAGATAGGTGAGATATAGAGAGTATAAAGAAAGGAAGGGGTGATAAAGGGACTGAGGAGGATACAGAGGGAGTGTAATCTAGAGATAGGTGAGATATAGAGAGGATAAAGAAAGGGAAGGGGTGATAAAGGTACTGAGAGGGATACAGAGGGAGTGGAATATAGAGATAGGTGAAATATAGAGAGGATAAAGAAAGGGAAGGGGTGATAAAGGTACTGAGAGGATACAGAGGGAGTGGAATATAGAGATAGGTGAGATATAGAGAGGATAAAGAAAGGAAGGGGTGATAAAGGTCTGAGGAGGATACAGAGTGAGCTGGAATATAGAGATAGGTGAGATATAGAGAGGATAAAGAAAGGGAAGGGGTGATAAAGGTACTGAGGAGGATACAGAGGGAGTGGAATATAGAGATAGGTGAGATATAGAGAGAGATAAGAAAGGGAAGGGGTGATAAAGGACTGAGGAGGATACAGAGGGAGTGGAATATAGAGATAGGTGAGATATAGAGAGGATAAAGAAAGGGAAGGGGTGATAAAGGGACTGAGTGGGATACAGAGGGAGTGAATATAGAGATAGGTGAGATATAGAGAGGATAAAGAAAGGGAAGGGGTGATAAAGGGACTGAGGAGGATACAGAGGGAGTGGAATATAGAGATATGTGAGATTTAGAGAGGATAAAGAAAGGGAAGGGTGATAAAGGTACTGAGTGGGATACAGAGGGAGTGGAATATAGAGATAGGTGAGATATAGAGAGGATAAAGAAAGGGAAGGGGAGATAAAGGGACTGAGGAGGATACAGAGGGAGTGGAATATAGAGATATGTGAGATATAGAGAGGATAAAGACAGGAAGGGGTGATAAAGGTACTGAGTGGGATACAGAGGGAGTGGAATATAGAGATAGGTGAGATATAGAGAGGATAAAGAAAGGGAAGGGGTGATAAAGGGACTGAGGAGGATACAGAGGGAGTGGAATATAGAGATAGGTGAGATATAGAGAGGATAAAGAAAGGGAAGGGGTGATAAAGGGACTGAGGAGGATACAGAGGGAGTGGAATATAGAGATAGGTGAGATATAGAGAGGATAAAGAAAGGGAAGGGGTGATAAAGGGACTGAGGAGTATACAGAGGGAGTGGAATATAGAGATAGGTGAGATATAGAGAGGATAAAGAAAGGGAAGGGGTGATAAAGGGACTGAGTGGGATACAGAGGGAGTGGAATATAGAGATAGGTGAGATATAGAGAGGATAAAGAAAGGGAAGGGGTGATAAAGGTACTGAGGAGGATACAGAGGGAGTGGAATATAGAGATAGGTGAGATATAGAGAGGATAAAGAAAGGGAAGGGGTGATAAAGGGACTGAGGAGGATACAGAGGGAGTGGAATATAGAGATAGGTGAGATATAGAGAGGATACAGAAAGGGAAGGGGTGATAAAGGGACTGAGGAGGATACAGAGGGAGTGGAATATAGAGATAGGTGAGATATAGAGAGGATAAAGAAAGGGAAGGGGTGATAAAGGGACTGAGGAGGATACAGAGGGAGTGGAATATAGAGATAGGTGAGATATAGAGAGGATAAAGAAAGGGAAGGGGTGATAAAGGGACTGAGGAGGATACAGAGGGAGTGGAATATAGAGATAGGTGAGATATAGAGAGGATAAAGAAAGGGAAGGGGGTGATAAAGGGACTGAGGAGGATACAGAGGGAGTGTAATATAGAGATAGGTGAGATATAGAGAGGATAAAGAAAGGGAAGGGGTGATAAAGGGACTGAGGAGGATACAGAGGGAGTGTAATATAGAGATAGGTGAGATATAGAGAGGATAAAGAAAGGGAAGGGGTGATAAAGGGACTGAGGAGGATACAGAGGGAGTGGAATATAGAGATAGGTGAGATATAGAGAGGATAAAGAAAGGAAGGGGTGATAAAGGGACTGAGGAGGATACAGAGGGAGTGGAATATAGAGATAGGTGAGATATAGAGAGGATAAGAAAGGGAAGGGGTGATAAAGGTACTGAGGAGGATACAGAGGGAGTGGAATATAGAGATAGGTGAGATATAGAGAGGATAAAGAAAGGGAAGGGGTGATAAAGGGACTGAGGAGGATACAGAGGGAGTGGAATATAGAGATAGGTGAGATATAGAGAGGATAAAGAAAGTGGAAGGGGTGATAAAGGGACTGAGGAGGATACAGAGGGAGTGTAATATAGAGATAGGTGAGATATAGAGAGGATAAAGAAAGGGAAGGGGTGATAAAGGTACTGAGTGGGATACAGAGGGAGTGGAATATAGAGATAGGTGAGATATAGAGAGGATAAAGAAAGGGAAGGGTGATAAAGGGACTGAGGAGGATACAGAGGGAGTGGAATATAGAGATAGGTGAGATATAGAGAGTATAAAGAAAGGGAAGGGGTGATAAAGGTACTGAGGAGGATACAGAGGGAGTGTAATATAGAGATAGGTGAGATATAGAGAGGATAAAGAAAGGGAAGGGGTGATAAAGGGACTGAGTGGGATACAGAGGGAGTGTAATATAGAGATAGGTGAGATATAGAGAGGATAAAGAAAGGGAAGGGGTGATAAAGGGACTGAGTGGGATACAGAGGGAGTGGAATATAGAGATAGGTGAGATATAGAGAGGATAAAGAAAGGGAAGGGGTGATAAAGGGACTGAGTGGGATACAGAGGGAGTGTAATATAGAGATAGGTGAGATATAGAGAGGATAAAGAAAGGGAAGGGGTGATAAAGGTACTGAGGAGGATACAGAGGGAGTGTAATATAGAGATAGGTGAGATATAGAGAGGATAAAGAAAGGGAAGGGGTTATAAATTGACTGAGGAGGATACAGAGGGAGTGGAATATAGAGATAGGTGAGATATAGAGAGGATAAAGAAAGGGAAGGGGTGATAAAGGGACTGAGGAGGATACAGAGGGAGTGGAATATAGAGATAGGTGAGATATAGAGAGTATAAAGAAAGGGAAGGGGTGATAAAGGGACTGAGGAGGATACAGAGGGAGTGTAATATAGAGATAGGTGAGATATAGAGAGGATAAAGAAAGGGAAGGGGTAATAAAGGTACTGAGTGGGATACAGAGGGAGTGGAATATAGAGATAGGTGAAATATAGAGAGGATAAAGAAAGGGAAGGGGTGATAAAGGGACTGAGGAGGATACAGAGGGAGTGGAATATAGAGATAGGTGAGATATAGAGAGGATAAAGAAAGGGAAGGGGTGATAAAGGTACTGAGGAGGATACAGAGGGAGTGGAATATAGAGATAGGTGAGATATAGAGAGGATAAAGAAAGGGAAGGGGTGATAAGGTACTGAGGAGGATACAGAGGGAGTGGAATATAGAGATAGGTGAGATATAGAGAGGATAAAGAAAGGGAAGGGGTGATAAAGGGACTGAGGAGGATACAGAGGGAGTGGAATATAGAGATAGGTGAGATATAGAGAGGATAAAGAAAGGGAAGGGGTGATAAAGGGACTGAGTGGATACAGAGGGAGTGGAATATAGAGATAGGTGAGATATAGAGAGGATAAAGAAAGGGAAGGGGTGATAAAGGGACTGAGGAGGATACAGAGGGAGTGGAATATAGAGATATGTGAGATATAGAGAGGATAAAGAAAGGGAAGGGGTGATAAAGGTACTGAGTGGGATACAGAGGGAGTGGAATATAGAGATAGGTGAGATATAGAGAGGATAAAGAAAGGGAAGGGGTGATAAAGGGACTGAGGAGGATACAGAGGGAGTGGAATATAGAGATATGTGAGATATAGAGAGGATAAAGAAAGGGAAGGGGTGATAAAGGTACTGAGTGGGATACAGAGGGAGTGGAATATAGAGATAGGTGAGATATAGAGAGGATAAAGAAAGGGAAGGGGTGATAAAGGGACTGAGGAGGATACAGAGGGAGTGGAATATAGAGATAGGTGAGATATAGAGAGGATAAAGAAAGGGAAGGGGTGATAAAGGGACTGAGGAGGATACAGAGGGAGTGGAATATAGAGATAGGTGAGATATAGAGAGGATAAAGAAAGGGAAGGGGTGATAAAGGGACTGAGGAGGATACAGAGGGAGTGGAATATAGAGATAGGTGAGATATAGAGAGGATAAAGAAAGGGAAGGGGTGATAAAGGGACTGAGTGGGATACAGAGGGAGTGGAATATAGAGATAGGTGAGATATAGAGAGGATAAAGAAAGGGAAGGGGTGATAAAGGTACTGAGGAGGATACAGAGGGAGTGGAATATAGAGATAGGTGAGATATAGAGAGGATAAAGAAAGGGAAGGGGTGATAAAGGTACTGAGGAGGATACAGAGGGAGTGGAATATAGAGATAGGTGAGATATAGAGAGGATAAAGAAAGGGAAGGGGTGATAAAGGGACTGAGGAGGATACAGAGGGAGTGGAATATAGAGATAGGTGAGATATAGAGAGGATACAGAAAGGGAAGGGGTGATAAAGGGACTGAGGAGGATACAGAGGGAGTGGAATATAGAGATAGGTGAGATATAGAGAGGATAAAGAAAGGGAAGGGGTGATAAAGGGACTGAGGAGGATACAGAGGGAGTGGAATATAGAGATAGGTGAGATATAGAGAGGATAAAGAAAGGGAAGGGGTGATAAAGGTACTGAGGAGGATACAGAGGGAGTGTAATATAGAGATAGGTGAGATATAGAGAGGATAAAGAAAGGGAAGGGGTGATAAAGGGACTGAGGAGGATACAGAGGGAGTGGAATATAGAGATAGGTGAGATATAGAGAGGATAAAGAAAGGGAAGGGGTGATAAAGGGACTGAGGAGGATACAGAGGGAGTGGAATATAGAGATAGGTGAGATATAGAGAGGATAAAGAAAGGGAAGGGGTGATAAAGGTACTGTGGAGGATACAGAGGGAGTGGAATATAGAGATAGGTGAGATATAGAGAGGATAAAGAAAGGGAAGGGTGATAAAGGGACTGAGTGGGATACAGAGGGAGTGGAATATAGAGATAGGTGAGATATAGAGAGGATAAAGAAAGGGAAGGGGTGATAAAGGGACTGAGTGGGATACAGAGGGAGTGGAATATAGAGATAGGTGAGATATAGAGAGGATAAAGAAAGGGAAGGGGTGATAAAGGGACTGAGGAGGATACAGAGGGAGTGTAATATAGAGATAGGTGAGATATAGAGAGGATAAAGAAAGGGAAGGGGTGATAAAGGGACTGAGTGGGATACAGAGGGAGTGTAATATAGAGATAGGTGAGATATAGAGAGGATAAAGAAAGGGAAGGGGTGATAAAGGGACTGAGGAGGATACAGAGGGAGTGGAATATAGAGATAGGTGAGATATAGAGAGGATAAAGAAAGGGAAGGGGTGATAAAGGGACTGAGGAGGATACAGAGGGAGTGGAATATAGAGATAGGTGAGATATAGAGAGGATAAAGAAAGGGAAGGGGTGATAAAGGGACTGAGGAGGATACAGAGGGAGTGGAATATAGAGATAGGTGAGATATAGAGAGGATAAAGAAAGGGAAGGGGTGATAAAGGGACTGAGGAGGATACAGAGGGAGTGGAATATAGAGATAGGTGAGATATAGATAGGATAAAGAAAGGGAAGGGGTGATAAAGGGACTGAGAAGGATACAGAGGGAGTGGAATATAGAGATAGGTGAGATATAGAGAGGATAAAGAAAGGGAAGGGGTGATAAAGGGACTGAGGAGGATACAGAGGGAGTGGAATATAGAGATAGGTGAGATATAGAGAGGATAAAGAAAGGGAAGGGGTGATAAAGGGACTGAGGAGGATACAGAGGGAGTGGAATATAGAGATAGGTGAGATATAGAGAGGATAAAGAAAGGGAAGGGGTGATAAATGGACTGAGGAGGATACAGAGGGAGTGGAATATAGAGATAGGTGAGATATAGAGAGGATAAAGAAAGGGAAGGGGTGATAAAGGACTGAGTGGGATACAGAGGGAGTGGAATATAGAGATAGGTGAGATATAGAGAGGATAAAGAAAGGGAAGGGTGATAAAGGGACTGAGGAGGATACAGAGGGAGTGGAATATAGAGATAGGTGAGATATAGAGAGGATAAAGAAAGGGAAGGGGTGATAAAGGGACTGAGAAGGATACAGAGGGAGTGGAATATAGAGATAGGTGAGATATAGAGAGGATAAAGAAAGGGAAGGGGTGATAAAGGGACTGAGGAGGATACAGAGGGAGTGGAATATAGAGATAGGTGAGATATAGAGAGGATAAAGAAAGGGAAGGGGTGATAAAGGGACTGAGGAGGATACAGAGGGAGTGGAATATAGAGATAGGTGAGATATAGAGAGGATAAAGAAAGGGAAGGGGTGATAAAGGGACTGAGGAGGATACAGAGGGAGTGGAATATAGAGATAGGTGAGATATAGAGAGGATAAAGAAAGGGAAGGGGTGATAAAGGGACTGAGGGGGATACAGAGGGAGTGGAATATAGAGATAGGTGAGATATAGAGAGGATAAAGAAAGGGAAGGGGTGATAAAGGGACTGAGGAGGATACAGAGGGAGTGGAATATAGAGATAGGTGAGATATAGAGAGGATAAAGAAAGGAAGGGGTGATAAAGGGACTGAGGAGGATACAGAGGGAGTGGAATATAGAGATAGGTGAGATATAGAGAGGATAAAGAAAGGGAAGGGGTGATAAAGGGACTGAGGAGGATACAGAGGGAGTGTAATATAGAGATAGGTGAGATATAGAGAGGATAAAGAAAGGGAAGGGGTGATAAAGGACTGAGTGGGATACAGAGGAGTGGAATATAGAGATAGGTGAGATATAGAGAGGATAAAGAAAGGGAAGGGGTGATAAAGGGACTGAGGAGGATACAGAGGGAGTGGAATATAGAGATAGGTGAGATATAGAGAGGATAAAGAAAGGGAAGGGGTGATAAAGGGACTGAGGAGGATACAGAGGGAGTGGAATATAGAGATAGGTGAGATATAGAGAGGATAAAGAAAGGGAAGGGGTGATAAAGGTACTGAGGAGGATACAGAGGGAGTGGAATATAGAGATAGGTGAGATATAGAGAGGATAAAGAAAGGGAAGGGGTGATAAAGGGACTGAGTGGGATACAGAGGGAGTGGAATATAGAGATAGGTGAGATATAGAGAGGATAAAGAAAGGGAAGGGGTGATAAGGGACTGAGTGGGATACAGAGGGAGTGGAATATAGAGATAGGTGAGATATAGAGAGTATAAAGAAAGGGAAGGGGTGATAAAGGGACTGAGGAGGATACAGAGGGAGTGTAATATAGAGATAGGTGAGATATAGAGAGGATAAAGAAAGGGAAGGGGTGATAAAGGGACTGAGTGGGATACAGAGGGAGTGGAATATAGAGATAGGTGAGATATAGAGAGGATAAAGAAAGGGAAGGGGTGATAAAGGTACTGAGAGGATACAGAGGGAGTGGAATATAGAGATAGGTGAGATATAGAGAGGATAAGAAAGGGAAGGGGTGATAAAGGGACTGAGTGGGATACAGAGGGAGTGGAATATAGAGATAGGTGAGATATAGAGAGGATAAAGAAAGGGAAGGGGATGATAAAGGGACTGAGTGGGATACAGAGGGAGTGGAATATAGAGATAGGTGAGATATAGAGAGGATAAAGAAAGGGAAGGGGTGATAAAGGGACTGAGGAGGATACAGAGGGAGTGGAATATAGAGATAGGTGAGATATAGAGAGGATAAAGAAAGGGAAGGGTGATAAAGGGACTGAGGAGGATACAGAGGGAGTGGAATATAGAGATAGGTGAGATATAGAGAGGATAAAGAAAGGGAAGGGGTGATAAAGGGACTGAGGAGGATACAGAGGGAGTGGAATATAGAGATAGGTGAGATATAGAGAGGATAAAGAAAGGGAAGGGGTGATAAAGGGACTGAGTGGGATACAGAGGGAGTGGAATATAGAGATAGGTGAGATATAGAGAGAATAAAGAAAGGGAAGGGGTGATAAAGGGACTGAGTAGGATACAGAGGGAGTGGAATATAGAGATAGGTGAGATATAGAGAGGATAAAGAAAGGGAAGGGGTGATAAAGGGACTGAGGAGGATACAGAGGGAGTGGAATATAGAGATAGGTGAGATATAGAGAGGATAAAGAAAGGGAAGGGGTGATAAAGGGACTGAGAAGGATACAGAGGGAGTGGAATATAGAGATAGGTGAGATATAGAGAGGATAAAGAAAGGGAAGGGGTGATAAAGGGACTGAGGAGGATACAGAGGGAGTGGAATATAGAGATAGGTGAGATATAGAGAGGATAAAGAAAGGGAAGGGGTGATAAAGGGACTGAGGAGGATACAGAGGGAGTGGAATATAGAGATAGGTGAGATATAGAGAGGATAAAGAAAGGGAAGGGTGATAAAGGTACTGAGGAGGATACAGAGGGAGTGGAATATAGAGATAGGTGAGATATAGAGAGGATAAAGAAAGGGAAGGGGTGATAAAGGTACTGAGGAGGATACAGAGGGAGTGGAATATAGAGATAGGTGAGATATAGAGAGGATAAAGAAAGGGAAGGGGTGATAAAGGGACTGAGGAGGATACAGAGGGAGTGGAATATAGAGATAGGTGAGATATAGAGAGGATAAAGAAAGGGAAGGGGTGATAAAGGGACTGAGGAGGATACAGAGGGAGTGGAATATAGAGATAGGTGAGATATAGAGAGGATAAAGAAAGGGAAGGGGTGATAAAGGGACTGAGGAGGATACAGAGGGAGTGGAATATAGAGATAGGTGAGATATAGAGAGGATAAAGAAAGGGAAGGGGTGATAAAGGGACTGAGGAGGATACAGAGGGAGTGGAATATAGAGATAGGTGAGATATAGAGAGGATAAAGAAAGGGAAGGGGTGATAAAGGGACTGAGTGGGATACAGAGGGAGTGGAATATAGAGATAGGTGAGATATAGAGAGGATAAAGAAAGGGAAGGGGTGATAAAGGGACTGAGTGGATACAGAGGGAGTGGAATATAGAGATAGGTGAGATATAGAGAGGATAAAGAAAGGGAAGGGGTGATAAAGGGACTGAGGAGGATACAGAGGGAGTGGAATATAGAGATAGGTGAGATATAGAGAGGATACAGAAAGGGAAGGGGTGATAAAGGGACTGAGGAGGATACAGAGGGAGTGGAATATAGAGATAGGTGAGATATAGAGAGGATAAAGAAAGGGAAGGGGTGATAAAGGGACTGAGGAGGATACAGAGGGAGTGGAATATAGAGATAGGTGAGATATAGAGAGGATAAAGAAAGGGAAGGGGTGATAAAGGGACTGAGGAGGATACAGAGGGAGTGGAATATAGAGATAGGTGAGATATAGAGAGGATAAAGAAAGGGAAGGGGTGATAAAGGGACTGAGGAGGATACAGAGGGAGTGGAATATAGAGATAGGTGAGATATAGAGAGGATAAAGAAAGGGAAGGGGTGATAAAGGGACTGAGGAGGATACAGAGGGAGTGGAATATAGAGATAGGTGAGATATAGAGAGGATAAAGAAAGGGAAGGGGTGATAAAGGGACTGAGGAGGATACAGAGGGAGTGGAATATAGAGATAGGTGAGATATAGAGAGGATAAAGAAAGGGAAGGGGTGATAAAGGGACTGAGGAGGATACAGAGGGAGTGGAATATAGAGATAGGTGAGATATAGAGAGGATAAAGAAAGGGAAGGGGTGATAAAGGGACTGAGGAGGATACAGAGGGAGTGGAATATAGAGATAGGTGAGATATAGAGAGGATAAAGAAAGGGAAGGGGTGATAAAGGGACTGAGGAGGATACAGAGGGAGTGGAATATAGAGATAGGTGAGATATAGAGAGGATAAAGAAAGGGAAGGGGTGATAAAGGGACTGAGGAGGATACAGAGGGAGTGGAATATAGAGATAGGTGAGATATAGAGAGGATAAAGAAAGGGAAGGGGTGATAAAGGGACTGAGGAGGATACAGAGGGAGTGGAATATAGAGATAGGTGAGATATAGAGAGGATAAAGAAAGGGAAGGGGTGATAAAGGGACTGAGTGGGATACAGAGGGAGTGGAATATAGAGATAGGTGAGATATAGAGAGGATAAAGAAAGGGAAGGGGTGATAAAGGGACTGAGGAGGATACAGAGGGAGTGGAATATAGAGATATGTGAGATATAGAGAGGATAAAGAAAGGGAAGGGGTGATAAAGGTACTGAGGAGGATACAGAGGGAGTGTAATATAGAGATATGTGAGATATAGAGAGGATAAAGAAAGGGAAGGGGTGATAAAGGTACTGAGGAGGATACAGAGGGAGTGTAATATAGAGATAGGTGAGATATAGAGAGGATAAAGATAGGGAAGGGGTGATAAAGGTACTGAGGAGGATACAGAGGGAGTGTAATATAGAGATAGGTGAGATATAGAGAGGATAAAGAAAGGGAAGGGGTGCTAAAGGGACTGAGTGGGATACAGAGGGAGTGTAATATAGAGATAGGTGAGATATAGAGAGGATAAAGAAAGGGAAGGGGTGATAAAGGTACTGAGGAGGATACAGAGGGAGTGTAATATAGAGATAGGTGAGATATAGAGAGGATAAAGAAAGGGAAGGGTGATAAAGGGACTGAGGAGGATACAGAGGGAGTGTAATATAGAGATAGGTGAGATATAGAGAGGATAAAGAAAGGGAAGGGGTGATAAAGGGACTGAGGAGGATACAGAGGGAGTGTAATATAGAGATAGGTGAGATATAGAGAGGATACAGAAAGGGAAGGGGTGATAAAGGGACTGAGGAGGATACAGAGGGAGTGTAATATAGAGATAGGTGAGATATAGAGAGGATACAGAAAGGGAAGGGGTGATAAAGGGACTGAGGAGGATACAGAGGGAGTGGAATATAGAGATAGGTGAGATATAGAGAGGATACAGAAAGGGAAGGGGTGATAAAGGGACTGAGGAGGATACAGAGGGAGTGGAATATAGAGATAGGTGAGATATAGAGAGGATACAGAAAGGGAAGGGGTGATAAAGGGACTGAGGAGGATACAGAGGGAGTGGAATATAGAGATAGGTGAGATATAGAGAGGATAAAGAAAGGGAAGGGGTGATAAAGGGACTGAGGAGGATACAGAGGAGTGGAATATAGAGATAGGTGAGATATAGAGAGGATAAAGAAAGGGAAGGGGTGATAAAGGGACTGAGTGGGATACAGAGGGAGTGGAATATAGAGATAGGTGAGATATAGAGAGGATAAAGAAAGGGAAGGGGTGATAAAGGGACTGAGGAGGATACAGAGGGAGTGGAATATAGAGATAGGTGAGATATAGAGAGGATAAAGAAAGGGAAGGGGTGATAAAGGGACTGAGGAGGATACAGAGGGAGTGGAATATAGAGATAGGTGAGATATAGAGAGGATAAAGAAAGGGAAGGGTGATAAAGGGACTGAGGAGGATACAGAGGGAGTGGAATATAGAGATAGGTGAGATATAGAGAGGATAAAGAAAGGGAAGGGGTGATAAAGGGACTGAGGAGGATACAGAGGGAGTGGAATATAGAGATAGGTGAGATATAGAGAGGATAAAGAAAGGGAAGGGGTGATAAAGGGACTGAGGAGGATACAGAGGGAGTGGAATATAGAGATAGGTGAGATATAGAGAGGATAAAGAAAGGGAAGGGGTGATAAAGGGACTGAGGAGGATACAGAGGGAGTGGAATATAGAGATAGGTGAGATATAGAGAGGATAAAGAAAGGGAAGGGGTGATAAAGGGACTGAGGAGGATACAGAGGGAGTGGAATATAGAGATAGGTGAGATATAGAGAGGATAAAGAAAGGGAAGGGGTGATAAAGGGACTGAGTAGGATACAGAGGGAGTGGAATATAGAGATAGGTGAGATATAGAGAGGATAAAGAAAGGGAAGGGGTGATAAAGGGACTGAGGAGGATACAGAGGGAGTGGAATATAGAGATAGGTGAGATATAGAGAGGATAAAGAAAGGGAAGGGGTGATAAAGGGACTGAGGAGGATACAGAGGGAGTGGAATATAGAGATAGGTGAGATATAGAGAGGATAAAGAAAGGAAGGGGTGATAAAGGGACTGAGGAGGATACAGAGGGAGTGGAATATAGAGATAGGTGAGATATAGAGAGGATAAAGAAAGGGAAGGGGTGATAAAGGGACTGAGGAGGATACAGAGGGAGTGGAATATAGAGATAGGTGAGATATAGAGAGGATAAAGAAAGGGAAGGGGTGATAAAGGGACTGAGGAGGATACAGAGGGAGTGGAATATAGAGATAGGTGAGATATAGAGAGGATAAAGAAAGGGAAGGGGTGATAAAGGGACTGAGGAGGATACAGAGGGAGTGGAATATAGAGATAGGTGAGATATAGAGAGGATAAAGAAAGGGAAGGGGTGATAAAGGGACTGAGGAGGATACAGAGGGAGTGGAATATAGAGATAGGTGAGATATAGAGAGGATAAAGAAAGGGAAGGGGTGATAAAGGGACTGAGGAGGATACAGAGGGAGTGGAATATAGAGATAGGTGAGATATAGAGAGGATAAAGAAAGGGAAGGGTGATAAAGGGACTGAGGAGGATACAGAGGGAGTGGAATATAGAGATAGGTGAGATATAGAGAGGATAAAGAAAGGGAAGGGGTGATAAAGGGACTGAGGAGGATACAGAGGAGTGGAATATAGAGATAGGTGAGATATAGAGAGGATAAAGAAAGGGAAGGGGTGATAAAGGGACTGAGGAGGATACAGAGGGAGTGGAATATAGAGATAGGTGAGATATAGAGAGGATAAAGAAAGGGAACGGGGTGATAAAGGGACTGAGGAGGATACAGAGGGAGTGGAATATAGAGATAGGTGAGATATAGAGAGGATAAAGAAAGGGAAGGGGTGATAAAGGGACTGAGGAGGATACAGAGGGAGTGGAATATAGAGATAGGTGAGATATAGAGAGGATAAAGAAAGGGAAGGGGTGATAAAGGGACTGAGGAGGATACAGAGGGAGTGGAATATAGAGATAGGTGAGATATAGAGAGGATAAAGAAAGGGAACGGGGTGATAAAGGGACTGAGTGGGATACAGAGGGAGTGGAATATAGAGATAGGTGAGATATAGAGAGGATAAAGAAAGGGAAGGGGTGATAAAGGGACTGAGGAGGATACAGAGGGAGTGGAATATAGAGATAGGTGAGATATAGAGAGGATAAAGAAAGGGAAGGGGTGATAAAGGTACTGAGGAGGATACAGAGGGAGTGGAATATAGAGATAGGTGAGATATAGAGAGGATAAAGAAAGGGAAGGGGTGATAAAGGTACTGAGGAGGATACAGAGGGAGTGGAATATAGAGATAGGTGAGATATAGAGAGGATAAAGAAAGGGAAGGGGTGATAAAGGTACTGAGGAGGATACAGAGGGAGTGGAATATAGAGATAGGTGAGATATAGAGAGGATAAAGAAAGGGAAGGGGTGATAAAGGTACTGAGGAGGATACAGAGGGAGTGGAATATAGAGATAGGTGAGATATAGAGAGGATAAAGAAAGGGAAGGGGTGATAAAGGTACTGAGGAGGATACAGAGGGAGTGGAATATAGAGATAGGTGAGATATAGAGAGGATAAAGAAAGGGAAGGGGTGATAAAGGTACTGAGGAGGATACAGAGGGAGTGGAATATAGAGATAGGTGAGATATAGAGAGGATAAAGAAAGGGAAGGGGTGATAAAGGGACTGAGGAGGATACAGAGGGAGTGGAATATAGAGATAGGTGAGATATAGAGAGGATAAAGAAAGGGAAGGGGTGATAAAGGGACTGAGGAGGATACAGAGGGAGTGGAATATAGAGATAGGTGAGATATAGAGAGGATAAAGAAAGGGAAGGGGTGATAAAGGGACTGAGTGGGATACAGAGGGAGTGGAATATAGAGATAGGTGAGATATAGAGAGGATAAAGAAAGGGAAGGGGTGATAAAGGGACTGAGGAGGATACAGAGGGAGTGGAATATAGAGATAGGTGAGATATAGAGAGGATAAAGAAAGGGAAGGGGTGATAAAGGGACTGAGGAGGATACAGAGGGAGTGGAATATAGAGATAGGTGAGATATAGAGAGGATAAAGAAAGGGAAGGGGTGATAAAGGGACTGAGTGGGATACAGAGGGAGTGGAATATAGAGATAGGTGAGATATAGAGAGGATAAAGAAAGGGAAGGGGTGATAAAGGGACTGAGTGGGATACAGAGGGAGTGGAATATAGAGATAGGTGAGATATAGAGAGGATAAAGAAAGGGAAGGGGTGATAAAGGGACTGAGGAGGATACAGAGGGAGTGGAATATAGAGATAGGTGAGATATAGAGAGGATAAAGAAAGGGAAGGGGTGATAAAGGGACTGAGGAGGATACAGAGGGAGTGTAATATAGAGATAGGTGAGATATAGAGAGGATAAAGAAAGGGAAGGGGTGATAAAGGGACTGAGGAGGATACAGAGGGAGTGTAATATAGAGATAGGTGAGATATAGAGAGGATAAAGAATGGGAAGGGGTGATAAAGGGACTGAGGAGGATACAGAGGGAGTGTAATATAGAGATAGGTGAGATATAGAGAGGATAAAGAAAGGGAAGGGGTGATAAAGGGACTGAGTGGGATACAGAGGGAGTGGAATATAGAGATAGGTGAGATATAGAGAGGATAAAGAAAGGGAAGGGGTGATAAAGGGACTGAGGAGGATACAGAGGGAGTGGAATATAGAGATAGGTGAGATATAGAGAGGATAAAGAAAGGGAAGGGGTGATAAAGGGACTGAGGAGGATACAGAGGGAGTGGAATATAGAGATAGGTGAGATATAGAGAGGATAAAGAAAGGGAAGGGGTGATAAAGGGACTGAGGAGGATACAGAGGGAGTGGAATATAGAGATAGGTGAGATATAGAGAGGATAAAGAAAGGGAAGGGGTGATAAAGGGACTGATTAGGATACAGAGGGAGTGGAATATAGAGATAGGTGAGATATAGAGAGGATAAAGAAAGGGAAGGGGTGATAAAGGGACTGATTAGGATACAGAGGGAGTGGAATATAGAGATAGGTGAGATATAGAGAGGATAAAGAAAGGGAAGGGGTGATAAAGGGACTGATTAGGATACAGAGGGAGTGGAATATAGAGATAGGTGAGATATAGAGAGGATAAAGAAAGGGAAGGGGTGATAAAGGGACTGAGGAGGATACAGAGGGAGTGGAATATAGAGATAGGTGAGATATAGAGAGGATAAAGAAAGGGAAGGGGTGATAAAGGGACTGAGGAGGATACAGAGGGAGTGGAATATAGAGATAGGTGAGATATAGAGAGGATAAAGAAAGGGAAGGGGTGATAAAGGGACTGAGGAGGATACAGAGGGAGTGGAATATAGAGATAGGTGAGATATAGAGAGGATAAAGAAAGGGAAGGGGTGATAAAGGGACTGAGGAGGATACAGAGGGAGTGGAATATAGAGATAGGTGAGATATAGAGAGGATAAAGAAAGGGAAGGGGTGATAAAGGGACTGAGGAGGATACAGAGGGAGTGGAATATAGAGATAGGTGAGATATAGAGAGGATAAAGAAAGGGAAGGGGTGATAAAGGGACTGAGGAGGATACAGAGGGAGTGGAATATAGAGATAGGTGAGATATAGAGAGGATAAAGAAAGGGAAGGGGTGATAAAGGGACTGAGTGGGATACAGAGGGAGTGGAATATAGAGATAGGTGAGATATAGAGAGGATAAAGAAAGGGAAGGGGTGATAAAGGGACTGAGGAGGATACAGAGGGAGTGGAATATAGAGATAGGTGAGATATAGAGAGGATAAAGAAAGGGAAGGGGTGATAAAGGGACTGAGGTGGATACAGAGGGAGTGGAATATAGAAATAGGTGAGATATAGAGAGGATAAAGAAAGGGAAGGGGTGATAAAGGGACTGAGGTGGATACAGAGGGAGTGGAATATAGAGATAGGTGAGATATAGAGAGGATAAAGAAAGGGAAGGGGTGATAAAGGGACTGAGGAGGATACAGAGGGAGTGGAATATAGAGATAGGTGAGATATAGAGAGGATAAAGAAAGGGAAGGGGTGATAAAGGGACTGAGGAGGATACAGAGGGAGTGGAATATTGAGATAGGTGAGATATAGAGAGGATAAAGAAAGGGAAGGGGTGATAAAGGGACTGAGTGGGATACAGAGGGAGTGGAATATAGAGATAGGTGAGATATAGAGAGGATAAAGAAAGGGAAGGGGTGATAAAGGGACTGAGGAGGATACAGAGGGAGTGGAATATAGAGATAGGTGAGATATAGAGAGGATAAAGAAAGGGAAGGGGTGATAAAGGGACTGAGGAGGATACAGAGGGAGTGGAATATAGAGATAGGTGAGATATAGAGAGGATAAAGAAAGGGAAGGGGTGATAAAGGTACTGAGGAGGATACAGAGGGAGTGGAATATAGAGATAGGTGAGATATAGAGAGGATAAAGAAAGGGAAGGGGTGATAAAGGTACTGAGGAGGATACAGAGGGAGTGGAATATAGAGATAGGTGAGATATAGAGAGGATAAAGAAAGGGAAGGGGTGATAAAGGTACTGAGGAGGATACAGAGGGAGTGGAATATAGAGATAGGTGAGATATAGAGAGGATAAAGAAAGGGAAGGGGTGATAAAGGGACTGAGGAGGATACAGAGGGAGTGGAATATAGAGATAGGTGAAATATAGAGAGGATAAAGAAAGGGAAGGGGTGATAAAGGGACTGAGTGGGATACAGAGGGAGTGGAATATAGAGATAGGTGAGATATAGAGAGGATAAAGAAAGGGAAGGGGTGATAAAGGGACTGAGTGGGATACAGAGGGAGTGGAATATAGAGATAGGTGAGATATAGAGAGGATAAAGAAAGGGAAGGGGTGATAAAGGGACTGAGGAGGATACAGAGGGAGTGGAATATAGAGATAGGTGAGATATAGAGAGGATAAAGAAAGGGAAGGGGTGATAAAGGGACTGAGGAGGATACAGAGGGAGTGGAATATAGAGATAGGTGAGATATAGAGAGGATAAAGAAAGGGAAGGGGTGATAAAGGGACTGAGGAGGATACAGAGGGAGTGGAATATAGAGATAGGTGAGATATAGAGAGGATAAAGAAAGGGAAGGGGTGATAAAGGGACTGAGGAGGATACAGAGGGAGTGGAATATAGAGATAGGTGAGATATAGAGAGGATAAAGAAAGGGAAGGGGTGATAAAGGGACTGAGGAGGATACAGAGGGAGTGGAATATAGAGATAGGTGAGATATAGAGAGGATAAAGAAAGGGAAGGGGTGATAAAGGGACTGAGGAGGATACAGAGGGAGGAGGGTGAGAGAGACTGTCACATTGACTGGACGAAGAGGTGGGTGCCAGGGAAACAAAGGAATAATGGTCACTGGCCTGGAACCTGGGGCTCTATACTGGATTGGAAGATGTTATGTTGCACACAGAACACTGGACTGGACAACAGGCCGGACTGGGGACAGAGCAGACAAGTTGATGACCACTTACATATAGGCTATCAGAAACAAATAACAACTGTCAAGACTACAGGGATCAACCAAATAGCTGACGGCCAAGAGAAATAAAAATATCACAGAAACAGCTGATCACTGACAGGATTACAATCATCATCCAAACAGCTGATCACTGACAGGACTACAATCATCATCCAAACAGCTGATCACTGACAGACTACAATCATCATCCAAACAGCTGATCACTGACAGGACTACAATCATCATCCAAACAGCTGATCACTGACAGGACTACAATCATCATCCAAACAGCTGATCACTGACAGGACTACAATCATCATCCAAACAGCTGATCACTAACTTGACTACAATCATCATCCAAACAGCTGATCACTGACAGGACTACAATCATCATCCAAACAGCTGATCACTGACAGGACTACAATCATCATCCAAACAGCTGATCACTGACAGGACTACAATCATCATCTAAACAGCTGATCACTGACAGAACTACAATCATCATCCAAACAGCTGATCACTAACTGGAGGGTTACAGTGATCAGACAGATGGCCACTCACTTGTACATTCTGCAAACAATCAGCTGACCACTGAAAGGACTACAATCATTGTAACGGAAGGTAGTACGAGGACCGGGTCGCCTTCCGCCGTAGTTCCCGGGTCTCTCCTTCTCGACGCTGGACTGGCGCCGTCGAGTGCACTGGTCAAGCAAATCAGCGTTCCGGAGGCCGACTCAAAGTGGCGTCGAACCTCGGGATGACCGACTCTGCTCCGAAGGGTGCAGCTACTGGAGGGGTCACGGCGCTCGAACACCGTCGAACAAGCACAGGAACGAATCAGGAAAAATGTAGCAGGAACCAAAGTGGCTGTATCCCCAGCCGTTCGAGCACTCCGGTGTTCGACTCGAAGGGTGAAGCTTTTAGGCAGGAGAACCACAAGGCAGAGTCCACGTTGCCGCCTGACAGGATACGAAGATTGGTAGCGGGATCCTGGCAGCAGACGGACGAACGTACAGGAACCTGGTTCGAATGGGCGGCAGAGTGGCCACTTTAACCATGGGAACAAACAGACTCCAGGACTCTGGTTCACTCCAAACGTAACACACTCTTTATTGAACAACCAACACATCTTTTATACAGTTACAACATGATACCACAATAGGGAGGGGAAGGGCCAGGCATTCTAATGCAGGCTTGGCCCAGGGACCAATCTGACACAATGGGCATATGACACAGGGCACAACAGACCAATGGTGATGGGGAACAATGGACCAATGGCAGGGGGGAACAAAGGGACCAATAGTAGCTAAGGGAAACGGGCCAATGGCAGATGAGCTACTGAACACAATGTTGACAAGGTTAGGGTTAACACGCTTGATTAATGTCTGGACAAAGACAATGGATTGATTAGAGGGAATACACATTTGAGAACTGGGCCAGGGGTTGAAGCACGTACACACTAGTTTGAATATGCGGCTTCAACCTTGGCCAATCAGTGTGTACAGTTAGTCGTACGTCGGCCAATCCGGCGTCGACTCACTGCCACCGGTTTCCCGCGTTCGAGACGGCATTGATGCCTCGAACAAAGGAACCGGGGAACCACCGGCTTCGGTGTTTGGGTATCCCTCGTACATTATACTATACAATACATTAAACATGTGATATTCGACATTCGACAATATACAAAACGTACAACATTCGACGTAAATCTTTTAACATAATGATAGTGGAAACCCCTATCAAAGTTCAAATAAGGCCACAGGGCCATAGTCTTTGAGGAAACTGTTTGCGGTCCAGACAAGGGCCCAAGTAACGGATAACATCCGTTACAATCATCAATCAAACAGCTGGCCACTCACTCGTACAGGCCTTACACTGCTAATCATTAACAGGACTATAAACCTCAAAGAGCTGGTCACTCACCTGTACAGGCCTCAACCAAACAGGTGATCACTGACAGGCTATGAACATTGATCAGACAGCTGGCCACTGACAGGATTATAAACCTCACACAGCTGGACAATCACTTGTACAGGCCTCAAATGATCACTAGCAGGACTATAAACAATGCTCAAACCTCTAGCCACTCACTTATACGGGTTGCAACCAAACAGCTGACCACTGACAGGACAACAATCATCAACCATACAGCTGATCACTAACAGGAGGGTAAACATTGATCAAACAGCTGTCCACTCACTTGTACAGGCTTCAACCAAGCAATTGACCACTGACAGGACTATAAACATCAATAAAACAGCTGACCACTGACAGGACTATAAACATCAATCAAACAGCTGGCTACTCACTCGTACAGGCCTTACACTGCTGATCATTAACAGGACTATAAACCTCAAAGTGCTGGTCACTCACCTGTACAGGCCTCAGCCAAACAGGTGATCACTGACAGGACTATGAACATTGAGCAGACAGCTGGCCACTCACTTGTACAGACCTCAACCAAACAGCTGATCACTGACAGAACTATAAACATCAATCAAACCGCTGACCACTCACTTGTACAGCCCTCAACCAAACAGCTGATCACTGACAGTACTATAAACATCAATCAAACAGCTGATCACTGACAGGACTATAAACAATAATCAAACAGCTGTTCAGTGACAGGACTATAAACCTCAAACAGCTGGCCACTCACTTGTACAGACTTCAAATGATCACTAGCAGGACTATAAACAATGATTAAACCGCTAGCCACTCACATATACGGGTCGCAACCAAACAGCTGACCACTGAAAGGACTACAATCATCAACCAAACAGCTGATCACTAACAGGATAGTAAACATTGATCAAACAGCTGGTCACTCATTTGTACATTCGGCAACCAAACAACTGACCACTGAAAGGACTACAATCATCAACCAAACAGCTGATCACTAACAGTAGGTTAAACATGGATCAAACAGCTGTCCATCCACTTGTACAGGCTTCAACCAAGCAACTGACCACTGACAGGAATATAAACATCAATCAAACAGGTGACCACTGACAGGACTTTAAACATCAGTCAAACAGCTGGCTACTCACTTGTAAAAGCCTCAACCAAACAGCTGATCGCTGACAGGACTATAAACATCAAACAGTTGGCCACTCACTTGTACAGACCTCAACCAAACAGCTGATCACTGACAGGACTATAAACATCAAACAGTTGGCCACTCACTTGTACAGACCTCAACCAAACAGCTGATTACTGACAGGACTATAAACATCAATCAAACAGCTGATCACTGACAGGACTATAAAGCTCAAACAGCTTGCCACTCACTTGTATAGACCTCAGACAAACTGCTGATCACTGACAGGGCAATGAACATTGATCAAAAAAGTTGGCCACTCACTTGTACAGGCCTCAGCCAAACAGCTGATCACTGACAGGACTATACATATCAATCAAACAGTTGGTCACTCAGTTGTACAGACCTCAGACAAACTTCTAACCACTGACTGGGCAATGAACATTGATCAAGAATCTGGACATTCACTTGTACAGGCCTCAACCAAACAGCTGATCACTGACAGGACTATGAACATCAAACAGCTGATCTCTGACAGGACTATAAACCTCAAACAGCTGGCCACTCACTTGTACATGCCTCAACCAGACAGCTGATCACTGACATGACTATAAACATCAATCAGACAGCTGATCACTCACTTATACAGACTTCAGCCAAACAGCTGATCACTGACAGGACTATAAACTTCAAACAGCTGGCCACTCATTTGTACAGGCTTCAAATGATTACTAGCAGGACTATAAACAATGATGAAACCGCTAGCCACTCACTTGTACAGGCCTCAACCACACATTTGATCACTGACAGGACCATAAACATCAATCAAACCGTTGGCCACTCACTTGTACAGGCCTCAGACAAACATCTTTTCACTGACATGACTATAAACAATGATCAGACTGCTAGCCACTCACTTGTACGGGTCGCAACCAAACAGCTGACCACTGACAGGACTACAATCATCAACCAAACAGCTGATCACTAACAGGATAGTAAACACTGATCAAACAGCTGGCCATTCATTTGTACATTCGGCAACCAAACAACTGACCACTCAAAGGACTACAGTCATCAACCAAACAGCTGATCACTTACAGGAGGGTAAACATTGATCAAACAGCTGTCCACTCACTTGAACAGGCTGCAACCATGCAACTGACCACTGACAGGACTATAAACATCATTCAAACAGGTGACCACTGATAGGACTATAAACATCAATCAAACAGCTGGCTACTCACTTGTTCAGCCCTTATACTGGTGACCACTAACAGGACTATAAACCTTAAACAGCTGGCCTCAACCAAACAGATGATCGTTGACACCAAAACTCTGGCCACTAACTTGTACAGGCCTCAACCAGATAGCTTTCCACTGACAGGACTATAAACATCAATCAGACCGATGACCACTCACTTGTACAGACCTCAAACAAACAGCTGATCACTGACAGGACTATAAATATGAATCATACAGCTGTTCACTGACAGGACTATAAACCTCAAACAGCTGGCCACTCACTTGTACAGACCTCAGACAAACTTCTGATCACTGACAGGGCTATGAACATTGATCAAAAAGCTGGCCACTCACTTGTACAGGCCTCAACCAGACAGCTGATCACTGACAGGACTATAAACATCAATCAAACAGCTGATCACTGACAGAACTATAAACCTCAAACAGCTGGCCACTCACTTGTACAGGCTTCAAATCATCACTAGCAGGACTTTAAACAATGATCAAACAGCTGGCCACTCATTTGTACAGGCCTCAACCAAACAGCTGATCACTGACAGGACTATAAACATCAATCAAACCGTTGGCCACTCACTTGTACAGACCTCAGACAAAAGTATGATCACTGACATGACTATGAACATTGATCAAATGGCTGGCCAGTCACTTGTACAGGCCTCAACCAAACAGCTGATCACTGACAGGACTATAAACATCAATCAAACAGCTGATCACTGACAGGATTATAAACCTCAAACAGCTGACCACTCACTTGTACAGGCCTCAGAAAAACTTCTGATTACTGGCATTATTATGAACGTTGAACAAACAGCTGGCCACTCACTCGTACAGGCTTCAAGCAGACTATCACGGTTCCTGTGATCAGTCTGTCACTCTCTCTTGTGCTGCTCCCTTATTGGTTGAGCTGTGTTGGCCCACCCCTGATGACCTTTTTATTCTGACCATTGGCACCTGTCAGGTGCCCTTTCGTGGTGCTCCTGAGCCTGAGTTGCTGTTCTCTGTGTTCCTGATTTCTGGTGTACCGATTTGGCCTGTATTGACGACTCTTCTGTGTTCCTGGTTGTTGCTGATCCGGCTTGTCTGCGAACCTCCTCTGTGATCTGACCCGGCCTGGCTGACGTTCCTGCTTGTTGCTGATCCGGCTTGTCTTCGAACCTCCTCTGTGATCTGACCCAGCCTGGCTGACGTTCCTGCTTGTTGCTGATCCGGCTTGTCTGCGAACCTCCTCTGTGATCCGACCCGGCCTGGCTGACGTTCCTGCTTGTTGCTGATCCGGCTTGTCTGCGAACCTCCTCTGTGATCTGACCCGGCCTGGCTGACGTTCCTGCTTGTTGCTGATCCGGCTTGTCTTCGAACCTCCTCTGTGATCTGACCCAGCCTGGCTGACGTTCCTGCTTGTTGCTGATCCGGCTTGTCTGCGAACCTCCTCTGTGATCTGACCCGGCCTGGCTGACGTTCCTGCTTGTTGCTGATCCGGCTTGTCTTCGAACCTCCTCTGTGATCTGATCCGGCCTGGCTGACGTTCCTGCTTGTTGCTGATTCGGCTTGTCTGCGAACCTCCTCTGTGATCCGACCCGGCCTGGCTGATGTTCCTTCCCGCTGCTGATCTGGCTTGTCTAAGAATCTCCACTGTGATCTGATCCAGTCCGGCTACGTTTCTGCTGCTGTGTCGCTGGGCGACATTCTGATTCCTGCTGAGTCGCGCCTTTTGTTCGAGACTGCACCTTAACCCTTGAGCTGCTGTGTTGCCAGTTATGCTTGTTGTGCTGTACTACTAGCTGAGTCTCCTTTTAAGCTTGCATCAGGGCGATACCGATACGCTGAGCCTCCGTTTACTTGCTGGGCCTTATCTCCAACCGGGTGCTGTGCTTAACCCTTGAAGAGCTGTGACATTTACACTACTACTGCTGAGCTGGCCGCTTGGGCCTTGGTAGACTGCGGCTCATATTGTCATTCCTTAAGCAGAGTAGTCGGTTCCGGTTACGTACCTGGTGGTCTCTTGGCTCTTGCACCGGTGGATCCGTTGTACGCCCGTGGGGGCTACTTTGCTCTAGCTATCATTGTATGGTTGGTCTCATTTACACGCCCGGGGGGGCTAACGATTCATGCTCTTGCAGCTTAGTAGTCTCCGTTATACGCCGTGGGGGCTAACGACTCACGCTTCCATATTATTGGTGGTCTCCGTTATACGCCCGTGGGGGCTATTCGCTATTGCTCCAAGCGTTCTGGGTCAGTCTCTGCATTTTCCAAGCAGCTTGCTACATCTATGGACTGCTAGTGCTGGACTTCTCGCACTTATACAACCTTCTCATCACCTTGGGCGTGCCAACACCACAACAGAGACTGACTAGTCCTAAGTGTTAACTATTGATTGCTTATCTCTAGTTCTATCTGTCCTGCGACAGTATATACACCGTCTGTATCCAGTATACTGGCCCTGTGAGGGTCTATACACCTATTCCTTGCTATACACTGTGTGCCTATTGAGGGCGATCTTGTTCATTATTTTTTGTTAATAAAACTGTGTTTTATTCAAATCTGCTGTCTGAGTGTCTGAAAAACCGTTTACACAGACAGCTGACCAGTGACAGGATTATAAACATCAATCAAACAGCTGGCCACTCACTTATACAGCCCTCAACCAAACAGCTGATCACTGACAGGACTATGAACATTGATCAAAAAGCTGGCCACTCACTTGTACAGGCATCAACCAGACAGCTGATCACTGACAGGACTATAAAAATTAAACAGCTGATCACTGACAGGACTATAAACTTAAAACAACTGGCCACTCACTTGTACAGGCTTCATATGATCACTAGCAGGACTCTAAACAATGATCAAACCACTAGCCAGTCACTTGTACAGACCTCAACCAAACAGCTGATCACTGACAGGACTATAAACATCAATCAGTCCGTTAGCCACTCACTTGTACAGACCTCAGACAAATGTTTGATCACTGACATGACTATGAACATTGATCAAACAGCTGGCCACTCACTTGTAGAGGTCTCAACCAAACAGCTGATCACTGACAGGACTATAAACATCATTCAACAAGCTGATCACTGACAGGATTATAATCCTCAAACAGCTGGCCAATCACTTGTACAGGCCTCAGAAAAACTTCTGATCACTGACATGATTATGAACATTGATCAAACAGCTGGCCATTCACTCGTACAGGCTTCAAGCAGACAGCTGACCAGTGACAGGATTATAAACATCAATCAAGCAGCTGTCCACTCACTTGTACAGACCTCAACCAAACAGCTGATCTCTGACAAGACTATAAACCTCAAACAGCTGATCACTGACAGGACTATAAACCTCAAACAGCTGGCCACTCACTTGTACAGACCGTAGAAAAACTTCTGATCACTGACAGGGCTAGGAAAATTAATCAAAAAGCTTGCTACTCACTTGTACAGGCCTCGACCAGACAGCTGATCACTGACAGGACTATAAATGTCAAACAGCTGATCACTGACAGGACTATAAACCTCAAATAGCTGGTCACTCACTTGTACAGACATCTACCAGACAGCTGATCACTGACAGGACTATAAACATCAATCAAACAGCTGATCACTGACAGGAGTATAAAGATCAATGAAGCAGCTGATCACTGACAGGAGTATAAACCTCAAATAGGTGGCCACTCACTTGTACAGGCTTCAAATGATTACCAACAGGACAATAAACAATGATCAAACCACTAGCCACTCACTTGTACAAGCCACAGACAAACAGCTGATCACTGACAGGACTATAAACATCAATCAAACCATTGGCCACTCACTTGAATAGGCCTTAGACAAACTTCTGATCACTGACATGACTATGAATATTGATCAAACAGCTGGGCAATCGTACAGGCCTCAACCAAACAGCTGACCACTGACAGCATTATAAACATCAATCAAACAGCTACCCACTCGTACAGGCCTTAACCAAACAGCTGATCACTGACAGGGTTATAAAATCAACCAAACCGTTGGCCACTCACTTGTACAGACCTCAGAAAAACTTCTGATCACTGACAGGAAAATGAATATTGATCAAAAAGATGGCCACTCAATTGTACAGTTCTCAAACAGACAGCTGACTACTGACAGGACTAGCAACATCAATAAAAAATATGGCCACTCACTTGTACAGGCCTCAACCAAACAGCTGATCACTGACAGGACTATAAACCTCAAACAGCTGGCCACTCACTTGTACAAGCCTCAACCAAACAGCTGATCACTGACAGGACTATAAACATCAATCAAACCGTTGGCCACTCACTTGTACAGGCCTCAGGCAAACAGCTGATCACTGACAGGACTATAAACATCAATCAAACAGTTGGCCACTCAGTTGTACAGACCTCAGACAAACTTCTGACCACTGACTGGGCAATGAACATCGATCAAAAATCTGGCCACTCACTTGTACAGACCTCAAGCAAACAGCTGATCACTGACAGGACTATAAACATCAATCAATCAGTTAGCCACTCACTTGTACAGACCTCAGACAAATGTTTGATCACTGACATGACTATGAACATTGATCAAACAGCTGGCCACTCACTTGTAGAGGTCTCAACCAAACAGCTGATCACTGACAGGACTATAAACATCATTCAACAAGCTGATCACTGACAGGATTTTAAACCTCAAACAGCTGGCCACTAACTTGTGCAGGCCTCAACCAAACAGCTGATCACTGACAGGACTATAAACAATCAAACAAACAGCTGGCCACTCACTTGCACAGGCCTCAACCAAACAGCTGATCTCTGACAGGACTATAAACCTCAAACAGCTGGCAACTTACTTGTACAGGCCTCAACCAAACAGCTGATCACTGACAGGACTATGAACATCAATCAAACAGCTGATCACTGACAGGATTTAAACCTCAAACAGCTGGCCACTCACTTGTACAGGACTCAACCAAACAGCTGATCACTGACAGGACTATGAACATCAATCAAACAGCTGATCTGTGACAGGACTATAAACCTCAAACAGCTGGCCACTCACTTGTAAAGGCCTCAACCAAACAGCTGATCACTGACAGGACTATAAACATCAATCAAACAGTTGGCCACTCAGCTGTACAGACCTCAGACAAACTTCTGACCACTGACTGGGCAATGAACATTGATCAAGAATCTGGCCATTCACTTGTACAGGCCTCAACCAAACAGCTGATCACTGACAGGACTATGAACATCAATCAAGCAGCTGATCTCTGACAGGACTTTAAACCTCAAACAGCTGGCCACTTACTTGTACAGGCCTCAATCAAACAGCTGATCACTGACAGGACTATGAACATCAATCAAACAGCTGATCTGTGACAGGACTACAAACCTCAAACAGCTGCCCACTCACTTGTACAGGACTCAACCAAACAGCTGATCACTGACAGGACTATGAACATCAATCAAACAGCTGATCTGTGACAGGACTACAAACCTCAAACAGCTGGCCACTTACTTGTACAGGCCTCAATCAAACAGCTGATCACTGACAGGACTATGAACATCAATCAAACAGCTGATCACTGACAGGATATTAAACCTCAAACAGCTGGCCACTCACTTGTACAGGACTCAACCATACAGCTGATCACTGACAGGACTATGAACATCAATCAAACAGCTGATCTGTGACAGGACTATAAACCTCAAACAGCTGGCCACTTACTTGTACAGGCCTCAACCAAACAGCTGATCACTGACAGAACTATGAACATCAATCAAACAGCTGATCTGTGACAGGACTATAAACCTCAAACAGCTGGCCACTCACTTGTAAAGGCCTCAACCAAACAGCTGATCACTGACAGGACTATAAACATCAATCAAACAGTTGGCCACTCAGCTGTACAGATCTCAGACAAACTTCTGACCACTGACTGGGCAATGAACATTGATCAAGAATCTGGCCATTCACTTGTACAGGCCTCAACCAAACAGCTGATCACTGACAGGACTATGAACATCAATCAAACAGCTGATCTCTGACAGGACTTTAAACCTCAAACAGCTGGCCACTTACTTGTACAGGCCTCAACCAAACAGCTGATCACTGACAGGACTATGAACATCAATCAAACAGCTGATCACTGACAGGATTTTAAACCTCAAACAGCTGGACACTCACTTGTACAGGACTCAACCATACAGCTGATCACTGACAGGACTATGAACATCAGTCAAACAGCTGATCTGTGACAGGACTATAAACCTCAAACAGCTGGCCACTTACTTGTACAGGCCTCAACCAAACAGCTGATCACTGACAGGACTATGAACATCGATCAAACAGCTGGTCACTGACAGGATTTTAAACCTCAAACAGCTGGCCACTAACTTGTTCAGGCTTCAACCAAACAGCTGATCACTGACAGGACTATGAACATCAATCAAACAGCTGATCACTGACAGGATTTTAAACCTGAAACAGCTGGACACTCACTTGTACAGGACTCAACCATACAGCTGATCACTGACAGGACTATGAACATCAATCAAACAGCTGATCTGTGACAGGACTATAAACCTCAAACAGCTGGCCACTTACTTGTACAGGCCTCAACCAAACAGCTGATCACTGACAGGACTATGAACATCAATCAAACAGCTGGTCACTGACAGGATTTTAAACCTCAAACAGCTGGCCACTAACTTGTTCAGGCTTCAACCAAACAGCTGATCACTGACAGGACTATGAACATCAATTAAACAACTGGCCACTAACTTGTACAGGCCTCAACCAAACAGCTGATCTCTGACAGGACTATAAACCTCAAATAGCTGGCCACTTACTTGTACAGGCCTCATCCAAACAGCTGATCACTGACAGGACTATGAACATCAATCAAACAGCTGATCACTGACAGGATTTTAAACCTCAAACAGCTGGCCACTCACTTGTACAGGACTCAATCAAACAGCTGATCACTGACAGGACTATGAACATCAATCAAACAGCTGATATGTGACAGGACTACAAACCTCAAACAGCTGCCCACTCACTTGTACAGGACTCAACCAAACAGATGATCACTGACAGGACTATGAACATCAATCAAACAGCTGATCTGTGACAGGACTACAAACCTCAAACAGCTGCCCACTCACTTGTACAGGACTCAACCAAACAGCTGATCACTGACAGAACTATGAACATCAATCAAACAGCTGATCTGTGACAGGACTATAAACCTCAAACAGCTGGCCACTCACTTGTAAAGGCCTCAACCAAACAGCTGATCACTGACAGGACTATAAACATCAATCAAACAGTTGGCCACTCAGCTGTACAGATCTCAGACAAACTTCTGACCACTGACTGGACAATGAACATTGATCAAGAATCTGGCCATTCACTTGTACAGGCCTCAACCAAACAGCTGATCACTGACAGGACTATGAACATCAATCAAACAGCTGATCTCTGACAGGACTTTAAACCTCAAACAGCTGGCCACTTAGTTGTACAGGCCTCAACCAAACAGCTGATCACTGACAGGACTATGAACATCAATCAAACAGCTGATCACTGACAGGATTTTAAACCTCAAACAGCTGGACACTCACTTGTACAGGACTCAACCATACAGCTGATCACTGACAGGACTATGAACATCAATCAAACAGCTGATCTGTGACAGGACTATAAACCTCAAACAGCTGGCCACTTACTTGTACAGGCCTCAACCAAACAGCTGATCACTGACAGGACTATGAACATCAATCAAACAGCTGATCACTGACAGGATTTTAAACCTCAAACAGCTGGACACTCACTTGTACAGGACTCAACCATACAGCTGATCACTGACAGGACTATGAACATCAATCAAACAGCTGATCACTGACAGGACTATGAACATCAATCAAACAACTGGCCACTCACTTGTACAGGCCTCAACCAAACAGCTGATCACTGAGAGGACTGTGAACATCAATCAAACAGCTGATCTGTGACAGTACTATAAACCTCAAACAGCTGGCCACTCACTTGTACAGGACTCAACCAAACAGCTGATCACTGACAGGACTATAAACATCAATCAGTTGGCCACTCAGTTGTACAGACCTCAGACAAACTTCTGACCACTGGGGAACGTCCAGGAGGCTGGGCAATATAGCAAGAAGCAGGTATATGGCTGCCACAGGAACCCTGCAGAACCAACTCCCTCCAGCAGTGCACACTGGAAAGCCCAAGTTTCACATGCACAGGTCATCACCAGTCCAAGTGTAGAGCAACCCAAGAATGATTCAGCCACAATGGGTGGTCTGAAAACCAGCAGCATGATGATGACTGATTGAAGCAGGTACATAGTTAATGATTTTGATTTTGAGACTATTATGATCAGCCTTTGTCAGATCAACTTTGTTCTAGAGAAAGAAAAAAACCCTACTGAAGCCATTTCCAATTATGGTGTAAAAATATCCTTCTGGAAATACAATATCTCCCTGGACTGATATCCTATCTACAGTGTCACCAGCGGTCATATCTCACTATATTGATCTGACCTAAAACAGTATCTTTACATTTTATTTATTATTTATATAGAGTTTTCCCACTCAGCCTTCAGTGGCAAAGAAATCCACATCCTTATTGCCCTCACTGCAATCCACCCCCCCAAAACAACCCCTACCTTTATTTTACTCTAAAGTGCCTTACCTTTAGTCTTAATAGATGCCTCATTGTTTTATGGTTTTTGAGTAAAACCTTCGCCAGAAAGTTATTTGTATTGGGCATGAGTATTTTTATACATTAATCTTATCATTTGTTAGATGCCACTTTGATAATGTGAACTAACCCGGGTTGGCTATCTCCCTTTATAACTAAATTCTTCCAGTCCTTTTATCAGTTTTTTGTGAACGATTCAATATTGTCGCTTTTAAGAAGTGGAGCCAAAAACTGTTCTCCTTATTTTAGATGGGGCCTTGCCAAGAATATGTAAAATACTTCTGTGTGCCTGGAAAACACACCCAGGGGCGGCAGTAAGGAGGAGTTACTCCCATTGGGTGATTCAATGGGGGCGTTATTCTCACAGGAGTTGCAGTGGCTGAAAATCATGCAGGGAGTTGGTCCGCCCCCACTCACCTGCCCACCCACCAGTGTCCAAGTATAACAAAATAACTGCCATTCACTCCTACACCTCAGAGACACACACACACCACACACAAAATATGGCGGGGAGCGACATGGAAGCGAGTAGTGGAGGGACCTTTGGCCCTCAGGTAAGAGCATCACAACAAAAAAAAAGGCCTGACACTGCCTCCCACACCGAACCACACATGCCCCACTTATACACAGGACTGAAAAACACGAATGCAGCACTCACAGGCCATTCTACACAACTGCCCCTACATTTCAGACCTGCTCCACACATTCCGCCACCTGTCCCGCTAAGGCTGCTCTCAACCCTGCATGTCCTACAAACGCTGACACAGCACAGTTGCATATGCTGTCCGCACAACACAAAACAGCACCGGGGACACAATCCTACAACCTCTCAGAGCTCTCAGCCGTTGTTTTGTGCTTGGTGCTCAGTGCTGTTTTGTGCTTGGTGCTCAGTGCTGTTTTGTGCTTGGTGCTCAGTGCTGTTTTGTGCTTGGTGCTCAGTGCTGTTTTGTGCTTGGTGCTCAGTGCTGTTTTGTGCTTGGTGCTCAGTGCTGTTTTGTGCTTGGTACTCAGTGCTGTTTTGTGCTTGGTACTCAGTGCTGTTTTGTGCTTGGTGCTCAGTGCTGTTTGTGCTTGGTGCTCAGTGCTGTTTTGTGCTTGGTACTCAGTGCTGTTTTGTGCTTGGTGCTCAGTGCTGTTTTGTGCTTGGTGCTCAGTGCTGTTTTGTGCTTGGTGCTCAGTGCTGTTTTGTGCTTGGTACTCAGTGCTGTTTTGTGCTTGGTGCCCAGCAGATGGAACTGCACTGTGTCAGCGTTTGGAGGACTCAGCAGCACAATGATAAAGTTGTCTCTACGCTCTACTCCAGCATGCCCACCACTGGCCTGGAAACTCCGATTTGTTTCATGTTGTGCAAATGAAAAGACCTTCATCCGGAGCAATGTATTCTGCAATGTTAACACCTCACCGACACAACACTATGTTGTAATATATTAAAGGGATAGTAATGATTAAAAATTACTATTCCCCATCTTGCATTCAGTAAAAACTGCAGTTAAATGAGGCCAGTGGCATCTCTCTAACCTCTATGGATTGAGAGATATTTGCTTTCAAAGTTCCCTCTCCCCTGATATCAGCATTCTAGCTGACAGCAAGGGAACCTGGTCCTGGGACCAGCGGAGGCTCTGCAGAAGAGCCAAGATCACGTTAATTAAAAAGATATCCTTCACTTAAAAGGTCTTCTACGTGTGCCTGCAAACCAAATAGTGAAGGATTTCTTTTTTATTAACGTGATCTCCGCTCTGCTGCAGAGCCGCGGGTTGATCCCAGGAGAGGATTCCCCTGCTCTCAGATAGAGCGCTGACGTCAGGGGAGAGGGAACTTTGAAAGTGGATATCTATCAATCCATAAAGGTTTGAGAGATGCCGCTGGCCTCATTTAACTCCATTTTTTTACTGGATACAAGATGGGGGATAGTAATTTTTAAGTATTACTATTTGTTTAAAATTACTTTATATGTGTAAGAGTACAACCTCCGTTCACTATGAAGCAGAAGTTGGTGGTATCGCTGTGGCACTTGTAGTGTTAAAACCTATTGTGCTTCTCTCTCTTCAGCCGAACAAAGCTCACAATCCCGCCTGATACAATTACATCACTGTGGCCACTCAAATTTCTGTGTCTTTACCGTCTGCGTCACTTTTGCAGTTACTGTCAGACAAAAAAATCCCAGTTCACGAGTTTGCCAACCATCACGTTTCCAGTGGTATAAATGAATACACGTCCGTTACTATCACCTCTCTTAGTCACCTGCCTCCTCCCTCACTGTCCCCCTTACTACATAATACTCTTGGCAACACTTTCACCAAACGGTTATGTTCTCCATGGCCTGCCTCCACCGCTTTCACAGCACCATCTCCGACAGCTCTTAACCCTTTGAGTACCAGAGGGCTACACTTTGTGAACCAATCTGGCACACAAAGGGTTAGCAAGTAGTGTTTTTCCTGTGCAAAGTGGCTCCTATATGTATATCCTGCTGCCATATGCATTAACAGTTGGATGTCTTGCGGTCAGAGGTGCGCATATGCACAAAAAGCGCGCCCACCCTTTCATAAAAGAGACGCTTCTCAACCAAAGATAACACATACTCTGCTCCCGGTGAGGAACTACAATCTGTGTGTCCCTGCTGTCATTTCAATGCTGCTAAATGCTGTTCACAGACACATACAGCAAATGTGCACAATCTGTGGCGTTTTGTCAGCTTTCACTCTGCTTCCCGTCTGTAGGACTGTCCGCACCTGCACCATGCAAATCAAACCAGGGACGCAAACCCTGTACTGATCCATTCACTCCGGACTTTCTAGGCTGAAGCCTGAGAACAAACTGCAGGGGGCGATGACGCTCCCCAAACTCAGGTGTGCCTCTGATAGGAAAGACTACAGACCACGATGGGAGCACGCTTATATCAATGAGGGCCATTACGCTTTGTTATGAATCACAGGATAATTTGATGAGTAAAAAAAAAAAAAAATTTTCCCCCTTCTGACACATGATTATTCAATGAAACATCATTACAGAGCATTTTTTTTTAAACACGAAGTGCAATTTTCTATTGTGCCCTACAGGTGGTGCTGTACATATCACTTACTATACAGACAAGTTCAAAAGACTCAAGCTCCCACATACAGTGCATTATATAGATAGACAGTAGTTGGGGAGTCTGTATACACGGGCCACAGTGCCAGCCGGTATGGGGGCAGTCATGCGCAGTAGAGATTGCCCGCGCAGCGGCTGATACTTCGGAGCTCCCCGCTCTGTATCAGCTGCTTCAGGGCCGTCTCTACGGTGCATGACTGTGTGGTTACAAGCATTTTAGTGAATTACTATATAGGGTTTATATAAAACAATGTGGACGTCACTTGCTGCAGTATGAAATAAAGGATTGCAGCACTGCCAGTTCCTTGGTTTTACTCAGCAGACAAAGCAAACAACTACTGCTCCTTTAATCTGTTTTACCTCAAATTCTAATGCTGGACCCTTTATTCCTAGCAAAATAGGAACGGCGTTGCCCATGGGGATTAAGGCCTTTGGATGCTTCAGGGGTATTTATCACATTGCTGTATATGTACATGTAAAAAATGTGCAGATAGGCGTGTATGTACATTGAATACATTTGTGCTACACCTACCTACAAATTTATTACATGTACATATACTCCAATGCCATGAATACCCCTCAAGTACCCAAAGGGCTTCCTCCCCACGAGCAACACCATGCCCCTTTTTCTAGTATATATATAAAAAAGAGAAAGCATCATGTGACCAAAAATGAGTCCAAAGCCTAACACAACCAGGGGTAGCAGTAAGGAGGGGATATTCATGTCTCTTTCCTGCTGCCAGTCCTGGAGATACAGGGGTGTGTGACTTTGACAGGAGTGGGCAGGGCTCTGCAAGGAGTTAGCCCACCCTCAACTTCCTCCTCAAAAAAAAAAACATGGCTGACAAACACACACAGACACACACACACACACACACACACACTGTGAAACACAAACATACTTACATACATACATACATACATACATGTAGCCCCCTTGATATTTTCTCTTGTGGGTCTCCTAGGGACTGAGAAGAACTTACTAGGCTGTTTAGAACTGTGTGTTTGTGCCCAGGATATGAAAGATGGCTTGGATTTGAAGGAACTGAATGAGTGCGCTCATAACATGAAAAAGAGTTTTGGAATACAAGGAACTGGATGAACATTCTCATTGACAATGTACCAATGCACTGAAAACCTGCTCAGACTCAACATTTGCTGGAGGGCAACTAAGGGTTTCACTACAGTACATGTTAATGCTGACCACACACTGTTTTGTTTGCCAGTAGTCCATGGGGTCATTGTTTCCACCCTGAATGTAACTATCCTGCAAGTATATACTCCTCTGCAGCAGGAGCCATAGGTGTTATTTCAAAAGAAGTAACTGTTGGCAGTGACACACTCTCTGACACATAAATAACATCACTACTTCTCTTATCTGCCCCAGACCACTGGAAATATTTTGGAGAGCTTCTGCTGCTTCTAATAGTGCCACCTCTGACCTGCTGATAGTGTGTGTCCCAGTCAGATCTGTGGTTGTGCTTCAGGTGGGATCTCATAGAGGAGGTGCCTAGGTGTGAGCCTGCTTTCCCCTTGCTCACTTGCTTTTTGCACCGACAACAAAGAGCAATATGCTTAGGTTTTGGATCCTGAGTGAAGTATCTCCATACTGGGGACTTCATGGACTGAGGTGTTCCTGAGGGGCTGCTACTACTAATGGGGACAGATGCAATTATACTGCTACTACTACTAGGAGTCAAAGCTGCCACACTTCCAGTAGCAGCAGAGACACTCATCATAGCTAAGGTTGTGGATGTTAATAACCTGTGTTGTTGTTGCTGCTGGTTACTCAACTCAAGTGTATGCATGTGGCTGAGTGGGACTTGGAAGTGGCGATGATGCTGATAATGACTGATGAGATAACTGTATACTTTTTGCCTGTCCATGGTCAGAGATTCCAAATGCTTTCTCTACAATTTATAGACAGTCACAGTGCTGCTTTTCAGTTGTGGAAGATTGAGGCTTTGCCTTTCTGCTAACTTTCTGACCAGGTCATCAACTCACTCTTGGAGACAAAAAAAGAGAGAAACAGCAAAACCACAGACGTACGTTTCGGCCTATGTGAGCATCGTCAGTGTGGTGCAGCTGTATCCCTCTAGGCACATGGAAGCAAGAGCCCATGCCTAGAATGCCTTTATACTCAGGGAGACAAAGAGTTGTGAGGAGCACACATCAAGCACGAACACAATAAAGTGTCTTGTTCTAGGCATGGTAGCCTCTCAATGGTGCTACAACTCACGTTTTTCACTCCCATGTGCCATTGCAGAGAGGAAATCTCCATATCAGACTGGTCCCGCCCACAGACAGTCCAGCTCCAAAATGTCAGGCAAATCCTCTCCGCATGAGAAATCCTTAAAAATGCTTAAAAATCCTACCCTGGACACATACAACAGCAGGTTTGCACAGCAACTATGAACCAGCACTTCCCAGAGGCTACACATCAACCTTATTGGGATCTGCTACAACAGGAAATCAAAGATACAAGCAGAAATATCAACTGTCAAGGAACAGCTTGGACCAGACATTGAGGACATACAACAGGCCCTTAAATAATACTACAGGAAACTACAAACACTCCTCATCAACACCAAGAGGAAGAAACTACAGAGAGTGAGATACAAAGCAGGTTTACCAGCAGAATCTGTAAATCAACCAGAAAAGAACTGCATTGTGAACCTTTCCACACACAAGCCAAGCAGAGAGGAAGTATCTGTGCTTTCAAAAGACCTGTCATTCTGTCCCACTAAACCTGTGGACAAGGTAACACTCTGTCGGGACATGGAGGAATTTTTCAGAAAACTCAGACTCAAGGAATTCTTCCATAACAAAATAGATAATGATGATATCAACACCACAGAGCAACATCACAATATCAATACACCCACAAAAACATCCAGCTGGACTCCGAAACCAGGAGGTAACACTACACTGGACAGATACATAGAGAGTTTCAGGAACAGAGTCACTGCAGAAATACAGGAGAAACAATGTGAACCAGCACTTATTCAGAAAATAATCTCCTTAATAGTGCTTGTGCCAGGAGTAGGGTTGTGTGGGAAAGAATGGGCATTTCTGTGTGTTACTATCCTCTTTGTCTTGCGTTATGAATTAAACAAGGTGCTGAGTATTGAAGATCTCCTACACTCTAGTACATACCCACAAGTGGATCAGTAGGAGGCTAATGCCAGTGCAGCTGTACCATCTCCCCACTGTCTGTACACTCAGAGATGGGCAAATCATGAAACCGTTTTCCCTGGTCCTTGGTCTGGCTGTCTTCATGGAGCAGTGCTGCCTTACAGAGAAAACCATAGTGATGCATGTTATTACAAAGTGCAAGCTTTATACAGTGTATCATACAGTATCATACAGTATAAGTGTGATGTACTGTATCACAAACAAACCACAGGCATACCATATTGCTGTATGTATACTAGCCTGGTACTCAATATGGATGCTAGCCTAGTTTGGAGCAGTTTCTGGATTGGTGGCAGACCTACCCCAGGTTGGCAGAACAGTGGAGTTCGCATGTACTTCGGTGAATTGCCAGGGGGCAGTGATCTTGTGTGGCCGGCCAATCGTCTCTAAGTCAAGGCACACAGTTTTACTGTAAAACAACCACACTTCCTTTCCACGCTTCTTCCTACTTACTCTTCCCACACACCACTTTGCCTCTCCATTTCCTTCTCCAAACCTCCCTTTTACCACCTTATTTCCCCCTCCACCCACCTTTCTTTTCACCTTATCGCCTCCCCTTCCTCTCATTTCCTCCGCCTCCTCTTCACATAATCGTGGCCTTTTCATTTTCCCCTCCTCTTTGTCCCAGAAAGGGTTCCACCAATCAACAGGAGAGGAGTAAAAGAGGGCGGTTCCCTGTCTGATCTGTCTGGTGCATTGTCTGGTGGGTATCTCTCAGAAGATTTGGCCGTGATGGTCTGTCAAGTTATAACGTGGATTCATTTATCTATTTTGTACAGTATTTCATTATTGTTATTTATTTATATGTTTATTTTTCACAGATTTGGATCAAATTTAAAAATCAGCATTTAACTTTCAAACTCCAGCTGCTCTATGACTCAGCCATAATACACAGATCATGATTCTTTATAATAAAACTACATTTAGACCTGTTTCCTTAATGATCTGAATGTCATGTTTACATTCCAATAATACATGTCATCAGTTTGTCACAAAGATATTAAATTATCAGGGCTAACTACTGTGGTTTGTCTCATGTAATCAAAGCAATTAAGCAGTAAATAGATGTAAATATGAGAAGCCTCAGAACTCACAAGAACCTGAGGAATGAAAATAGATCAATAAAATCAATGTGTTCGCACTCTGGTTTGTGTCCTGAGCCTCTGGCTGGCAGCTGACTCCAACGCTTTCCTGTATTCACCACTAAAGGAATCCGTGTAATGAGCTGACAGCGCTCTCTGGATTGTGTTCTGTGCCTGAGGGCTCATTGTGATGAAAGCAAAAATATGTCTCTTATTAATTCATTTCAATTAATCAATTTGTTAATCAATATCATTGCAGAAGTGGGCCGTAAACAAATGTTTATATAATTGAGACAGAGATTTCATTTTTTCAGTTTTTCAGTAAGAATACATGGTGAAAAATACAAAGTAATAGCTTTGTCATATACAGTATCCAGCTGCGCATACCAAATACAGTCAGATAATGACTCCTCCACCCTTAGGCCTTGATTCAAAAATTATCACCCTACTGCAGTTCTGTAAGCACGGTGACCCATTCATTAGACTTCTTGTCTAACCGCAGCTTTAAAATCACAGTAAGTGATAATATATAATAGTATAATATATCTCCCATGAAGACAATGGGACAGCCATCCCAGAGCCATTCAGTTGTGTGCGGTAGCGTCAGTGGACGATAAACTGAAACATTTAACGGATGAAAATCCAGACCCAGTTTTTCTGTCCGTACACCATACAACAAACAAAAAAACCTCCACCGTCGGACAAAACAAAGCACGGAAACATCAGCTCACAACACACACAGCACATGGCACTAGCACACGAATGGCAACATTAACCCCTGCAAAGCCAAACAAACACATGAACAATGCCCATGTTCTACAAACAACACATGGACAAACTACAAACACCTATCAACACCTCAGGGACAAGGGGTTCACAAAGCAACACAACACAATTCCAGACACCATACCCCAGAAGAATAGGGTTTAACACTCAACAAGACATATGTCCTCACAACACAAAAAGCACACCTGTCAAGCCCATAGCAACCCAAGCTCACCTGTACAACATCACCAACCAATGGAGACCCAATATGCACCTGATTACATCACACACACCTGAAAAGTACACAGAAAGTACAACTATCTTAAAGGGATATCTCACCATCCTCAGACATGGAATGTTTACAGTCAGACCACTCAGAGACAGACAGACAGACAGAGAGATTATGACCAGTATGCTTGCATATCTATTCCTGTTAAGACATCGGAGACGATAACCATCAGCCCCCAAGCACATCTGCTGAGCAGCCGTCACCTGTTTCAAGTGCTCCTGCCATCAGCGCCATTTGCAGCACCAGCAGTGCCCTATCAGCTTGCAGAAGTGATGTGTGCCATACATTTCATGGCAAGTGGATCCTTCCAGTCCACAGAAGGCTATTCATCTGGCATGTCCCAGCCCACGTGTTCAAGGGCATTGGTTCGTGTGCTGGCAGCCCTCAAGAGGAAGGGCAGGACTTACATCCAATTCCCCTCAACCGACATAGTGTGGATACACGTCAGACAGCGCTTTTACACAAGGGGAGGCATGCCCAGGGTCATGGGTGCCATAGACTGCACACATCTGCCAATAAGAGGGACATCTTTACAGCAACAGGAAGGATGTTCATTCCATCAGCGTACAGACTGTGTGTGTGATGCCACAAGGAGGACAACTCATGTTTGTTAGGAATGGGTGTAAATTTTCACCTCAAATCGAAATCAGTAAATAAAAGCACTTTCCACTTGGTGAATAATTTCCTGTGAAAAGTGCCGTTTTTCTGCTTTTTTTCACCTAGCTCTTTCCACTGAAATCAATGGGAACATTGAATTTAAGCACATCTCATAGCAAATGCTATTTTATTTCCAAAAGGCATAGTATAAAAGGGGTATGAGGGTGCCCGTGTTGGTAAAGTATGGGGAATGAATCTGTTGAATAGGGAATTTTTTGGGTTTCTTTACTGGGATTGGGTGGCAGTTAGTCCTATATAATAATTAGCTAAAACATGTGTAACGACGCAGTCATGTGCAGTAGAGACTGGCCGTGAGGAGGCTGATACAGAGCGGAACGATCTGAAGGAACATCCAGCTCTGTATCAGCCGCGGTGTGGGAAGTCTCTACTGTTTATGACTGCACCGTGACCGGCGGCCAGTGGCACTGTGGCCTGTGTAATGGGCTCTTCAACTAGTAAAAAATCTATATATATATAAAACAAGACTTTGTGACTGGCAAAACACACCCAGGGGAGGCAGTATGAGGAGTCACTGCTCCCATCGGGTGATTCAATGGGGGTGTGATTTTTGGCCTGCCCCCACTATCCAGCCTGCCCACCACTATCTAAGGCTGAAATAAAAAATGGATGCCACTCACTCCTACACCACAGACACACATACATGCCCCCCACACTGGCAGACACATACAAACATATACACACACACACACACGCACGCTGAGCAGCTGAGGATGATGGGAACTATGTTCAAGCTACAGCTGGAAGGCCATGGTCTAATCTGTATTATGTAGCTTCTTCATTCCCTGTCTGTGAGCCTGCACAGCCCTGCCAATTACTACAAGTGAGCCGATTTCTAACCAATCAGCAGGCAGGGTGCTGGGGAGCTGACTTGCACAGAGAAGCTGGGAAAGTGGAACAACGGCAGAGACATGATCAGGCGGTGCAGAGCAGGGCTTCAGCTGAGCTGGTAAATGGCAGAGACATGGTTGTGACTGTATTTATATATTGCACAAAGAGAGAGAAAGAGAGCAGATTGTTTGTCTGTCTGTCTGTAAGTAGAGGTGCCAGTTCCTGCAATCATCTCCATGATGTACATAGCTCACTGTATAGCATGTATAACAAACTATTTATATATGGTCTGGCATTGTATAGTATACAGTCTGTGTATAAGGACTGGCACTATACAGTATAGGAGGGACAGTCCCTGTTTGACACCCAAATCCCTCTGCTCCTCTATTTAGGAGATCACACTGTGTGGTGTATATACCAGTGTATCTGATTGCTCCACATCAATAAAACCCACAGTAATGTGGGTATAAACTTCTGTATATATCTGTTAAATTAGTCTGTGTAAAAAAAATACTTTCATCATCTTCTAAATCATTCACTTACAGAAAGAGTAACTTAACCAGAGGAGAGGTAATGCATTGCTTACCCGCTGGCACTCAAAGGGTTAAAAATTCTCTACAATGGTCTGACACTGTATAGCAATGGTTCTCAACCTGTGCTCTCAGTGGCAATTAACAGGCCAGGATTTTAGAATTTCCTTTTAAGAGCACAGCCGAGTTAATCAATACGACTGAGCCTCTGATTCCTAAGTCCTGGCCTGTTAGTGGCCATTGAGGGCATGGGCTGAGAACCTCTGCTGTATAGTATACAGTCTGCATGTGACTGTGTATAAGGACTGGCACTATACAGTATAGGAGGGACAGTCCCTGTTTGAGACCCAGATCCCACTACTCCTCTATTTAGGAGATCACACTGTGTGGTGTATATACCAGTGTATCAGATTGCTCCACATCAGTAAAACCCACAGTAATGTGGGTATAAACTTCTATATATATCTGTTAAATTAGTCTGTGTAAAAATACTTTCATCTTCTTCTAAATCATTCACTTACAGAAAGAGTAACTTAACCATTTCAATTCCAGAGGGGATGCAATGCATTGCTTACCCTCTGGCACTCAAAGAGTTAAAAATTCTCTAAAATACACCACCAGCCACGCCCCCAGTAACACCACCTAAAACACAAGTGTCCCTCTTTGGCCATTTGAAATGTTGGGAGGTATGTTGCTTACACTGTTCACCAGGCAGGTGCACACATAGACACCAAGGGGGGCTTGAGCATCTGCCCTTGTGCCCTTTTTTTAAATACATATTTTGAATAAATAATTATGAGAAGTGCCCTTTTTTTCCTTTGAGCCCTGCCCCCCAAAATGTCTGTGCACATTCCTGCTGCTCACACTGTATGTATGTATGTTCTGATTTGCATCTGTGTGTCACTGTTTGTGTATGTCAGTGCATGTGTGTGTGTGTGTGTATGTATATTGTGTTGTCTATCACTGTGTGTCCCCCTGTATATGTGTGTGTTTGTGCATGTCTCTGTGTATCACTGTGTGTACCTTTCTGACACGTACACCCTACGCTATATTTCATTATCATAACATTTATTACAAAAAAACAAAAAACATTCTCTGCATAACATGACGGGCAACGCCGACCCAAACTGCTAGTAAATCCTAAATACAATTAAATACCCAATAAAACATAGTATAAGAGGTCTGAGGACGGTACCTGTGTTGGTGGGTGGAGTGTGGTAAAGAATCAGTTGAACAGGGGTTTGTTGACTGGGATTGGGGGGACTGTTAACAAATAAAAAAAAAATAAAATAAGAAATTGGTAAGTAAAGTAACAGAGACAGGGATTGCAGAGGATGATGTGCAGGATTTGTTAGAGGTCCAAGCCCCAAGGAAACAATGACTTATAGAACTTAGATTTAATTGAAGTGGGGTGATATAGGGGAATGGCCATCATTAGGAGAACCAGGGCATCCAGACCCATTGGTGTTGGTGGTAGTGGTCACTTCCTCCTCCTCAGACTCACTGGACTCATAACAATCATTCCGGATCCTCTTTTTATCATTATTCCACCTGCTCATAGTCATAGGAGTCACTAGGAGCCTCTCCTGCCTCCATTTTGCTATAAACTCACTGTGACGGCCCCCGCGGCAGGCACCCGCCCCTGTAGCGTTAGGGGGGGCGCCTACCAGGTCATTTACACAGCACCAGCCTCAGAGGACCACCAGACAGACCTGGGCCGTTTGCCACTGGATCTAGCTGCACCACCCAGAGGAGGAGCGGTCAACCGGATGGGAAGACCTCCAGGTGCAGCCAGCCCAATGGGGAGCAGTGACCTGGGTAGGGACTCGCACTTCTACCCACTGGAACAGGTCACCGCTGACCAGGTATCGTCCCCTCTGCTACGAAGTCTTTGCTTGGCAGGCACTGACCCCTCTGCCTTGTCCTGGGAAACAGGTTCATGTCCTGACGCCTACTCCTAGCAGGAACTCACTCCTCTGCCCAGGTAAAACAACACCACCTTTAACAAGGCACTTCAGGTTACACTGGCCTGGTGTCATCAATCCCCGCCTTCCCACCAATATTGATGATGAGCCCGAGGTGCTGTGCAGTCTCGTGCTTCCCGATCCCTTCGTGCTCTGTGTCCTCTTCTTGAGTGCAACAGTGCATTTCTAGGGGCCGGGTCAGCCTTCAGCCCCCTGCACCATTGAAGGATTGGGGGGCCCTTTAGCTTCTCCTCCTCCCCCCGGAGGGAGAGAAGGGTCTTCATCCCGGGGCTTTCAGCATTTCAGCGTCCCACCCCGGGACCTTTTTCTTCGGCTCCCTCTGGGGAGAGGAGCGTCCGAGTCTTTCGGGGGGGTGGAGGCCCGAGGGCACATCTACCATCCCCCCCCACCAAAGCTCGAGTCTTCCGACCAGGCCCCACTGAGGCGATTTCCAGTGTTTAAGTGCTCCGTGTCAATAAATAGTGCAAAAAAAAAAATCAATAAATCAGTGCAAAACAAATTGTGCACTGTGAATAAATAAATATGTGCCCGTTAAGGCCCCAGCCTCCCAGCTGGCATTATAAAAATTCTTCGCACCCCGCCTAGGAGGCCAGGGTGACTGAAGTGAATGGAAAAATAAAAAGTCCTGAGTGCTGTGCCGATGCTCCACCAAAACTCGTGTGCGGGGGTGAATCACACATGGGAGAAAAAAGCACCTCGGGCCTTCCGCTCTGGCCATGGCTTCAGACCAAGCACCTCTCTGTCCCCCAGGATGCAAAGGGACAGATACTACACTTGATCTTAGCTAAAAGGCCTTACCACCAACAACAAACACTAACTTTTTTTTTTTTTTTTTTTTTTTTTTTTAATACCAGTCCTTTCACAGCCTTCATTCAACTTGAGGTGACATGAATATAACAAAATATAATACATAGAAGACAAGACATACAACAAACATAACAGGGTCTAACAATTTTAGGGTGTAGGATGGGGGAGTATAATGAAAACATTGGAGAGAAACTGAAGGTCCCAGAATGTAACACTGACATATTTGCATACTCGAATGGGACACAGCAATGCTGCAATGTAGGTAACCAACCAATAGATGGCAGTGCATAGTACAGTGCTGCAATGCGAGGTTCAACCAATAGATGGCAGTGAATAGCACAATGCTGTAATGCAAGGTTCAACCAATAGATGGCAGTGCATAGTACAATGTTGCAATGCAAGGTTCAACCAAAAGATGGCGAGGTTGAGTTCAAAGGACTTGAGATAGGAAAAGTCCATAACAGATGTATTGCTGGAATGTCCATGTAATCCCACAGTCCTCATATATCACAGGGACATGAAAGTTGAACCTCCTGTTTCTTCACACTCACAGCTAGGGATGAGCCAAAAATTTCATCTCAAACTGAAATCATGGAATAATGATACTTACTAACTGGCTAATAATTTCCTGTGAAAAGTGCAGACTTTCCTCTTTATTCACTCATTCCATTGAACTGAAAGGGAACATTGAATTTACACACAACACAAAACAAATATTATTATTTCTCAAAGGCATCGTATAGAAGGGACATGAGGTACCTGTGTTGGTGGGGTGTGGGGAAAGAATCAGATGAACAGGGAATGTGTTTTGGGGGGTTTGTTTACGGGAATTGGGGGTCAGTTAATACAAAATAAATCCTAAATACAAATAAAACCCCCATAAGACATGGTATAAAAGGGGTCTGAGGCGTGTGTCTGTGTTGGTGGGTGGAGTCTGGGGAATGAATCAGTTGAAAAAGGATTTTTTTTGGGGGGTATTGTTGACTGGAATTGGGACAGTTAATAAAAAAATAAATAAATAAAATAAAATAAGAAATTTGTATGTAAAGTGATAGAAACAGAAACCCCCTGACATAAGCTGCCACTGGGGTGGACTGATATTTGACGTGATACAGTATTTTGTAGAGGATGATTTGTTAGATTTGTTGTTAGAAGCCCAAGCTTTGATTTGTAGGACTTAGGTATATTAGAGGCACAAGCCCTGAAGAAACATTGATTTGTAGGACTTAGGCATATTAGAGGCACAAGCCCTGAAGAAACATTGATTTGTAGGACTTTGGCATATTAGAGGCACAAGCCCTGAAGAAACATTGATTTGTAGGACTTAGGCATATTAGAGGCACAAGCCCTGAAGAAACATTGATTTGTAGGACTTTGGCATATTAGAGGCACAAGCCCTGAAGAAACATTGATTTGTAGGACTTAGGCATATTAGAGGCACAAGCCCTGAAGAAACATTGATTTGTAGGACTTTGGCATATTAGAGGCACAAGCCCTGAAGAAACATTGATTTGTAGGACTTTGGCATATTAGAGGCACAAGCCCTGAAGAAACATTGATTTGTAGGACTTAGGCTTGTTAGAAACAAACCCCACAAAATTGTCGCAGAATTTGCACCTGTTCTTCTTGTTACTGCTACTGAGTTGTTTAAGCAGCAGGATGATTAGGCAGCTGAAAGGGAATGGGATCAAGAACAACAGTAACATAGCTGATGGATGATGAAGGTTCCACTTGCCACAACTAGCTTCAGTGATGTGCCTGAGGAAGTAGCAGCACCATAACTAGCCCCCACCAAGTCTGGTATATTGTCACAGCCTACCTTAGATCCAGCTACTCCGCCTTGGTTAACGCATGGTGTGGATGGCTCGAAATGACGCTTCAGCGTCATCCCATGTGTCACTCCGAGGATTGGGCCTGGGTGCGCTTGGTGTCTGTAGTGGCTACCTGTGTTCTCTGACTAAGTGGTTTGGTGGCTCTAGATGGCACATCTACTTCCTGGCTCTTGGTATTTAAGGGAACTGGATTTCTATCCAGTTACCCATACGTTGTTGTTCATTGCAGTTGTATTTAGCTTGTATCTTGATATTCTGTGTATGACCCTGACTTGTCTGACCATCCATCCTGGTGCTGACCTGTGGCTCTGTCTGACTTGTCTCTGTGCACTCCCTATTTGTTTGGACATCCAATTTGGTGCAGACCTGTGACTCTGGCTGACTACCCTCTCTGTGTATGACTCTGGTTTGTCTGACTATCCATCCTGTATCACGGTGCCCGTGATTGCTTTCTTTTTGTGTCTATCACTAGTAGGGGGCTCTCCATTGGCTGACTGCCTTCAGCCCGCCCTATATTGCCTATTTAAACCTAGCCTGGGCACCCTTTGGTTGCCCTTTCGTATTGTCTCTATGCTGTTGAGTCTACACCCTGTTCCTGAGCATCCTGGGCCTCTGCTGTGTTCCTGCGACCTGTGTTCAACCTGTTCCAGTGTTTCCAGTCGAGTAGTTTCTGCCTTCGTCTGATCCGGTTGAGCCTTCGCTTCCTGCTGCCAGTCGCCGCCGTTGTTCCTGATTCCGGTTGATTGTCTGCCTGCTGGTTCCTGCTTCCATCTGCTGATTCCTGTCCAGTTCGTCTTCTGTCATCTGACGTTCCTGAATCGCCTTGGCGACATTTCTATCTTGCCGGTTATTCAGTACGCGGGTACTGGTTGCTTGACAGCTACCCGGCTGTCTCAGTATCATTAGCGTTCCACGTACAGGGTACTGGTTCGCTCCTCTAGCCACCCGGCTGTCTCAGCATGTTGGCGTTCCACGTACAGGGTACTAGTTCGCTCCTCTAGCCACCCGGCTGTCTCAGCATGTTGGCGTTCCACGTACAGGGTACTAGTTCGCTCCTCTAGCCACCCGGCTGTCTCAGTATTGATAGTGTTCCACGTACAGGGTACTGGTTCGCTCCTCTAGCCTCCCGGCTGTCTCAGTATGGTTTGCGTTCCACGTACAGGGTACTGGTTCGCTCCTCTAGCCACCCGGCTGTCTCAGCATGTTGGCGTTCCACGTACAGGGTACTAGTTCGCTCCTCTAGCCACCCGACTGTCTCAGTATTGATAGCGTTCCACGTACAGGGTACTGGTTCACTCCTCTAGCCTCCCGGCTGTCTCAGTATGGTTTGCGTTCCACGTACAGGGTACTGGTTCGCTCCTCTAGCCTCCCGGCTGTCTCAGTATGTTAGCGTTCCACGTACAGGGTACTGGTTCGCTCCTCTAGCCTCCCGGCTGTCTCAGTATGTTAGCGTTCCACGTACAGGGTACTGGTTCGCTCCTCTAGCCACCCAGCTGTCTCAGTATTGTTAGCGTTCCATGTACAGGGTACTGGTTCGCTCCTCTAGCCACCCGGCTGTCTCAGTATTGTTAGCGTCCTATGTACAGGGTACTGGTTCGCTCCTCTAGCCACCCGGCTATCTCAGTATTGTTAGCGTCCCATGTACAGGGTACTGGTTCGCTCCTCTAGCCACCCGGCTGTCTCAGTATTGTTAGCGTTCCACGTACAGGGTACTGGTTAGCTCCATGCACACCTGGTTGCTACTATAGTGTTATGGTGTTCCATCTGTGAGGGCACTTGTTAGCTCCACATCCATCTCTATCTCTGCTGCTGGCGGCCTACTTACTGACTGAGCCTCATTGCCATTATAGTGACTGTGTTCCACCTTCCAGTCACTTAGGCGAGTGGTTGCCATTATCTCCTGTTTATTGGCTGCCTTGTCCGGTATATGGTAAGTCCGGTAGAACCTGTCCTATTCCTTGGGTTGCCTTACCCGGTATTGGCAAGGCCGGTAGAGCCGGTGTTATCTCCTGTCAATTGGCTGCCTTGCCCGGTATATGATAAGGCCGATAGAACCTGTCCTGTTTCCTTGGGTTGCCTTACCCGGTATTGGCAAGGCCGGTAGAGCCAGTCTTCACCTCCTGTCTAGTGGCTGCCTTGCCTGGTATCTTGGCATGGCCGGTAGAGCCTCACCTCACGAGTTCCATTTCCTTGGCTGCCTTGCCCGGTATATTGGCAGGGCCGGGAGAGCCAATATTGTTCTTATTTGTATTGTATTCCTGTCTAATAAGGATATATGTGTGTACATGTATGTTACCCTACGGGGTTGCATTAACTTTTCAATAAAGTTGTGTTTTTACCTAACTCTGCATCTGAGAGTCTTAACAAACCGTGACATCCTGGTGCTGACCTGGCGCTCTGTCTGACTCTTCTCTGTGCGCTCCCTATTTGTTTGGACATCCAATCTGATGCAGACCTGTGACTCTGGCTGACTACCCTCTCTGTGTATGACCCTGGCTTGTCTGACGATCCATCCTGGTGCTGACCTGGGGCTCTGTCCAGTTACACTCTGTGTTTCCTCCTAATCCTTCCCAAGGTCTTTCAGGCACAGGAGATTCTAGCTCTTGATGAGCATTTAAGGGTGCTCCGTTCCTCTTGGGTTTGGGTACAGCATACCCTACGTGGTTCTGTGCAGCGGCAGAAGAAGCAGGCTGACTGTAGGCATTTGCCGGCACCTACCTTCCAGGTGGGGGAGAGGGCCTGGTTATCTTCCCGGAATCTTAACCTTCAGGTTTCCAGTAATAAACTGGCTCCTCGATTTGTTGTCCCATTTCGTGTGCTGCGCAGAATTAACCCTGTGGCTTATGCTCTGGAGCTTCCAGTCTCCATGCACATTCACAATGTGTTCCACGTCTCCTTGCTCAAACCTCTGATTTGTAACTGTTATAACACAAGTACGGTCCGGCCAGCTCCTGTCAAGGTCAATAATCATGAGGAATTTGTGGTTCAAAGCATTCTGAACGCCAGGTGGGTTAGAGGTCGCCTTCAGTACCTGATACACTGGAAAGGGTATGGTCCAGAGCAGGGCTCCTGGATACCTGCCAGTGATTTTCATGCTCCTATTTTGGTACGAAAATTTCATACTCATTATCCTGACAGACCCCGACTGGACCCTCGGAGGAGGGGTCTTTGGGGGTGGTGCCACCTTGGTTGACACAGGGTGTGGATGGCTAAAAATGATGCTTCAGCGTCATCCCATGCGTCACTTCGGAGATTGGTCCTGGGCACGCTTGCCGTCTGTAGTGGCCACCCGTGTCCTCTGGCTAGGTGGTTTGGTGGCTCTAGATGACACAGGATGGGTACAGGCAATTGATGCATCTCGGCTAGACGCGTCAATTATGGGCACGAGGCTGCGCTATAACGCAGGCCTCAACTTTATCCAGGAAGATCTGGTCAGTCCCCACCCATCTACTTCCTGGCTCTTGGTATTTAAGGGAACTGGATTTCTATCCAGTTACCCTTACGTTGTTGTTCACTGAAGCTGTATTTAGTTTGTTCCTGATTCCTGTGTATGACCCTGGCTTGTCTGACTATCCAACCTGGTGCTGACCTGGGGCTCTGTCTGACTCTTCTCTGTGCGCTCCCTATTTGTTTGGAGATCCAATCTGCTGCAGATCTGTGGCGCTGGTTGACTACCCGCTCCGTGTATGACTCTGGTGTGTCTGACTATCCAACCTGGTGCTGACCTGGGACTCTGTCCAGCTACACTCTGTGTTGCCTCATAATTAGTGGACATCCTATCTGGTGCAGATATGTGGCTCTGTCTGACTACCCTCTCCGCGTATGACCTTGGTCTGTTTGACTATCCAACCTGGTGCTGACCTGGGGCTCTGTCCAGCTACACTCTGTGTTGCCTCCTAATTAGTGGACATCCTATCTGGTGCAGACATGTGGCTCTGTCTGACTACCCTCTCCACGTAAGACCTTGGTCTGTTTGACTATCCAACCTGGTGCTGACCTGGGGCTCTGTCCAGCTACCCTTGGTGTTGCCCCCTGTTTAGTGGACATCCTAACTGGTGCAGGCCTGTGGCTCTGGCAGACTCTAGCTTTACTGACTGCTGGCGTAAGTCAGTCTTCTCCCCGGTTACCATTATTAGGGAAGTCTGTTTGGGTCTACGCTTGGCCTTCTGGCATATGAGACTACTATTGGCTTCGGCCTAGTCTCTGTAGTCTGGGAACCTGGAGGTAGCTTCCTATTTCTGATAGAGTCCCTACTTCTTGGGTTACCCTCTGCTTCTTCCTGAGACACATATATATATATAGACTGCTATTCTATATCAATTTTAATAAAGGTGATTTTCACTATACCGTCTGACTCTTGTCTTGCTTACTAACCGTGACATATATGTGTTGCTGCTGCTGACAAGTGGAACCTATCCTAGTAATTCTGCATCACTTCTTGACCCAATTTCCACTGTTTTCACAGTGGTCTATGACACACTAGCCTGCTGCTCACCATCCTGCTTCTCATGCAGCTCAGCAGCAGCAGGAATTAGAGCAATTGCAAATTCCACAAATTTTCAAATGCTCACGGTTGGTTGGAGGAGGTGATGAGCAATGTGACAGAGGGTCCCCTAATGTCACACTTGCCATTTATTGGTGACCTGAAGAAGGCAGACTGGCAGCAGTAGCAGCAGACACAGGCAGCTGATCTGTGCTTGTTATGCTAGGTTCCTGAATTCCACTAAAGATAAAGAGACACACACACACACACACACACACAGTGGTAGTTTCTTCATCAATATTTCCCCTATTCCTGTTGACAAAACTTTCACTTTATCTCCTTCACTCAACAAACGAACTTGTTCAGTGAGATGCTGTGCAACAACCACTACTTCCACCCAACCTACCACTGCTCCCTCAGCTACTTTACCCATGGCATCGACATCAGGAGTGATAGTTATAACACATTCTTCACCATCCTCCACTTGCATTATCTCACTCCACGTACACAACTCCTAGATTGTGGGGTGGGATATTAAACACAAACAGGAAACACTCACAATGCCAAAATGACACACCACAAGCCCTTCCTCAACTGTCTTTTCTGTAATCTCTCAAGAAGCAACAATAATCACCCTACTCTGCTCTCTGAGTAGTTTATTCCTGGTCCTAACAACCACCCTAGGTAAGTAGTTTCGTGTGTCATGACCCAACAATCGCCCCATGGGAGTAACATCCTGAACAAGACAGCCATTCAGTACGTTGACAGTCTCATCCACTACCCTATCCCACCCCCCCTAGAGCGTTTGTGGGAGTCATCTTGTGTATTTGTTCATTCACCGACGAGGCCCAATAAGGCCAAAACTTACGTCTGGGGGTTAGCTGTTTCACTTGTTCAGAGAGGAATTGTCTGGCATTTCGTGGCTGGTCTGTCATTGACAGGACCAGTATGATGTGCTTCAGAGGATTTCCTCTCTGTGTATGGAACTGGTGAGCTAAAATAGAACGCACGCAGGGCGCAAGGACAGAGTCCCAGTGAGCTTCTTGCATGTATTTGCTAGTTCATGAGTCTAGTTGACCATCTCTGACATTTCTTTCTATATATGCAAATTGATCTTGGGATTAGTCACCCTAAGAGTAATGGGGGGAATACAGACATGGACCCCTTGTTCACAGTGCCTAAAGGGGTCAGCTGTACCTAGCAGGTGGAGACCAATAAAGACAAAACATATGGGTGGGGGTAGGTGTTTTCTTTGTTCAGAGAGAAATTGTCATTTGGCAGGTGTAGTATGATATGTGTCAGAAGATTTAATTCCTGTGTATGGCACTGGTGAGCTATAAGAGATTGTACCCTGGGTGTGAGGACACAGTTCCAGTGAGCTTGTTGCATGTATTTGCTAGCTCATGAGCCTTGTTGAGTATCTCTGACCTTTCCATCTACATATGCAAATTGCTCTTGTGGTTAGTCACCCGAAGCGAATGGGGGGAATCCAGGCGTGAACCTCTTGCTCACAGTGGGTAGAGTGATCAGCTGCACCTCACCAATGAGGCCCAATAAGTCTGAAATGTACGTCTGGAGTTAGGTGTTTCCTTTGTTCATAGAGGAATTGTCAGACATTTCGTGGCTGCTCTGTTCTCTCGCCTAGTTGAGCATCTCTGACTTTTTTTTTTCTTTCTACATATGCAAATTGCTCTTGGGGTTGGTCACCCTAAGAGTAATGGTGGGAATCCAGACATGGACCCCTTGCTCACAGTGCTTAGCAGGATCAGCTGCATTTCACCGATGGAGCCCAATAAAGCTGAAATGTATGTCTCCGGTTAGTTGTTTTCTTTGCTCAGAGAGGAGGTGTCTGGCATTTTCTGGCGGGACTGCCATTTGGAGGGCTAGTATGATATGCTTCAGAAAATTTTCTCTCTGTCTTTGGCACTGGTGAACTGAAAGAGATTGCACCCTGGGTGCGAGGACACAGTCCCATTGACCTTCTTGCATGTATTTGCTAGCGCAAATTTTAAGCCCTGGTCTAGGGTTAGCTGTTTTCTTTGTTCTGAGAGGAGTTGTCTGGCATTTTGTGGTTGGACTGTCATTTGGTAGGACCAGTATGATATGCTTTAGAAGATTTCCTCTCTGTGTATGGCACTGGAGAGTTAAAAGAGAATGCACGTAGGGTGCGAGGACACAGTCACAGTGAGCTACTTGCATGTATTTGCTAACTCATGAGCCTAGTTGAGCATCTTTGACCTTTCTTTCTATATATGCAAATTGATCTTGGGATTAGTCACCCTAAGAGCAATGGGGGAATACAGACATGGACCTCTTGCTCAAAGCTGCTAGAGGGGTCAGCTGTACATAACAGATGAAGCCCAATGAAGCTGAAATGTGTGTCTGGAGGTGGGTGTTTTCTTTGTTCAGAGAGAAATTATCATTTGGTAGGACCAGTATGATATGCTTCAGAAGATTTCCTCTCTGTGTATGGCACTGATGAGCTAAAAGAGATTGCACTCTGGGAGCGAGAACACAGTTCCAGTGAGCTTCTTGCATGTATTTGCTAGATCATGAGACTAGTTCAGTATCTCTGACCTTTTCATCTACATATGCAAATTGATTTTGGGGTTGGTCACCCTAAGAGTAATGAGGGGAATCCAGATGTGGACCTCTTGCTCACAGTGCCTGGAGGTATCAGCTGCACCTCACCAATGAGGCCCAATAAGTTTGAAATGTAGGTGTGGGGTTAGGAGTTTCCTTTGTTCATAGAGGAATTGTCAGACATTTTGTGGCTGCTCTGTTATTTTGCAGGAACAGTATGACATGTTTCAGAAGGCTTTCTCTATCTCTCTCTGTGTATGCCACTGGTGAGTTAAAAGAGATTGCACCCTGGGCACTAGGACACAGTCCCAGTGAGCTTCTTGCATGTATTTGCTACCTCATGAGCCTAGTTGAGCATCTCTGACTATTTCTTTCTACATATGCAAATTGCTCTTGGGGTTGGTCACCCTAAGTGTAATGGTGGGAATCCAGACATGGACCCCTTGCTCACAATGCCAAGTGGGATCAGCTGCATTTCACTGATGAAGCCCAATAAAACTGAAATGTATGTCTTCCCAGCTGCCTCAGATTCCATCCATCCATTAAAGAAAAAATCCAGGAAAAAGAAAAAAGACAAGGAGGAGAGCCCTGATAAAGGCACCAGACAGAAAAGAGTGCCTCCAAAGGACAACACCCTCCCTGTGACAAAAGATGACAGCAACATAGGGGGCATGGAAAAAGCAGTGAGCCCCCCTGGACGCCCAGCCTTAGAGGGAAAAGGACAGTATTATGCTGACATCCTGGACTTCTTGGAGTCTGTCCTACAGACTGATGAACCTCCAGACCGGGGAGGAGGAGAGAACCCAACAGTGTAGAGTGGTAACTAGTGTCACTGTCTATATGTCCTATCTAACCTATTCTTCTCCCAACTAATGGCATCTCTTTCAGCATTTACCATTAATGTGAGGAGCATTAGGGACCAGTACAGGCGACAAGGAATACTAACTTTTCTTTCTTCCCAGGGAAGTGATATATATATGTTGCAGGAATGTGCCTTATCTTTTTCTCAATCCTACAGGCATCTCATGCAGCAATGGCCCCATGGCCCCTCGTACTGGTCGGGTGGGGGCAGCTCTAAGTCTGCAGGTGTAGCAATTTTGATCAGAGGGGGGCGGTTCGCGTTTGATTCTGTCCAGGAACTAGTCTGCGGCAGACTTCTTGTTGTAGATGGCTCCTGGGCAGGTGAGCCTGTGCGGCTCATCAACGTGTACGCCTCCCCTGAGAGAAATGAGCAACTGGAGCTTTTCCAGCGCCTGCGGACCCAGCTCACTACCACCAGGGCAGTGGTGATGGGTGGGGATTTTAATTGCCCAATTGAGGAGGATGGGCGCAGCTCCTGCCATAATGCAAAGCTGCATAAAACATCCAGGTTACTGATAGAGATGGTCAGGGAGGCGTCCTTGCAGGACGCGGTGGGCTCCATTGGGGCGGACTCCGTTAATTATACTTGGAGCCGCCCCGATGGCTCAACGTGTTCTCGGATTGACTTCCTGTTCACCTCCAGAACAGTAGAGCACAAGTGGCACTCTATGGTCCCCTGCTACTTCTCTGACCACAGGGCCATTCACTTCCAAGGGGTCCTGGGCAAAGGGTTTCCTCCCGGTCCAGGCTCCTGGAAGTTGAACTGTGCCCTGCTGGAAAGAGAGGAGATTGTAGAGGATCTGCGGGATGCATATAAAATGTGGAAACTAGATAAAGTGTACTTCCCCACTGTGGCCCAGTGGTGGGAGTTTATGAAAGTTAAATTCCGCAGTTTCTTTCAGGCGAAAGGCAGACGCCAGGAGTGTGAGAGGAGGAGTGAACTCAGGAGACTTCAAAGGAAACTGCACTCTCTGCAGGATCTCCAACTCTGTGGCTGGGATGTGAGAAAGGAGCTGGATGAGACCAAAGAGGGCCTGAAAAGGCACTTTGAGGAGGAGTCCAGACGCATTATCTTCCATTCCAAGGTGGAGCACCTGGAGAAGGGTGAGAAATGTAACTCTTTCTTTTTCAGGAAGCTCCACTCTGCACACAGTCCCCTGATAGAACTGAGGGACAGAGATGGCAGAATCCAAGAGAGGAAGGAAGGGGTCATGAAAGTGGTCACAGACTTCTACAGAGACCTCTACTTCCCCAATGACACAGACACAGACCAAGCTGATAAGTTCCTGTCAGGTATCACTAACTCTGTTGATCCCGCAGGTAGAGCAGCTATGGACTCCCCCTGGCATTGAAGGAGCTGTTCTCTGCTGCCAGATCCTTCAAGTCGGGCAGGACCCTGGGCTGTGATGGTCTCCTAGCTGAATTTTATATAAAGCTGTGGGACCTCATAGGCCCAGACCTGCTTGAACTACACGAGGAGATGGTGGCGGAGGGAAGAATGCCTCCGACGCTAAGGGAGGGGATGATCACGATCTTGTATAAACAGAAGGGAGAGAGATGCGACCTTAAAAATTGGCGGCCCATCTCTCTCTTGAATGTGGACTACAAGATCCTTGCCAAGGTACTGGCCAACAGGCTAAAGAGCGTTGTTGGTCAGATTGTTCACCCAGACCCGACCTGCGACATTCCCGGTCGCAGAATAGCAGATAACCTTGCCCTAATCAGAGACAAGGTCCACTATATCAGAGACCGCCGTATAAAGGCAGCCCTGGTCAGCCTTGATCAGGAGAAGGCCTTTGACCGTGTCTCTCATGAATTCATGGGCAGGACACTGCGCAGATTTGGGTTGGGAGAAATGTTCTGTTCATATGTTAACCTAATGTATATTAACATTTTCAGTACAGTGCTGGTGAACGGCTGGAAGACTGACCCCTTTCCAGTACTTTCTGGGGTCAGACAAGGTTGCCCTCTCTCACCTCTCCTTTCTGTCTGTTGTATAGAGCTCTTCGCTGAATGCATCAGACAGAATCCAGAGATCAGGGGGATCACTGCACCAATACGTGGCAGACAAGAGTCAAAGTGCTCACTGTACATGGACGATGTAACCATCTTCTGCTCTGACCAGCAATCAGTGAAAGAGCTCGTCCACACATGCAAGGACTTTGTCAAAGCTTCGGGTGCAAAGGTCAACTGCGGGAAGTCAGAGACCATGCTCATCAGGGAGTGGCACCTGTCTTCTGACCCCTTCCCTTTCCCCATCAGGACAGGCCTCATCAAAATCCTGGGAGTCTGGTTCGGTGGAAAAGGCACGGCCCTGAAGTGTTGGGATGAAAGACTAGCAAAAGTGAGACAGAAATTTGGACTATGGAGCCTCAGGGACCTCACCATAGAGGGAAAAATACTGGTACTGCAGAATGAGATCCTTCCAGTTCTGCAGTATATGGCCCAAGCTTGGCCACCCTTGGCAACAATTTGCAGAGCCATCCCAAAGGCAGTGTTTCACTTCATCTGGGGCTCCAAAATGGACATAGTGAAGCGTGCAGTTATGTACAAGGACCCCCACAAAGGAGGAAAGGGGGTGCCAGACATCCCCACCATGTTGTGGACCTTCTTAGTGTGCAACTGTGTGTGGAGGACTTTAAGAGAGAGAGTGAGGGATCTGTCGGTAATGCCATGTCCCTTTTCTTCCTGCTTCCTCTTTGGAGGGGACTTGGTTGGGAGACGTGGGACAGCTCCATCCCTTACAACTGGACTACCCCCTAGTTCTACCAGGATGTTGGTAGATTTGTGAGAGAGAACCAACTGGAGGGTGTTAAACCAGAACTGTGGACCCCAAAGGTCATATATAAGCTCATCAGAACAAAATACATTATAGAGACAATTTCAGGACTCCCAGCTGCCACTTCCAACATGGTATGGCAGAACGTGTCATCAGGGAGACTCACCAACAGACACAAGGACACTGCATGGATGGCCATTCAGGGGGTCTGTCTCTCAGGTCATTCATGCATGCAAGGAACCTATGCAGGTATTGACACTGTCCTAGAGGATGCATGGCAGAAGAAACTGCCCTGCATGTTTTTTGGCAGTGCCCCTTTGCCCAAGCTCTGTTGGATGACCTGGAAAATGAACTCAAAGACTCTGTTCCAAAGAGACACTTGTCGTACCACTCGGTACTGTATGGACTATTTCCAGGGACACACTTGTATGGTGCTATCCAGGAAGCCTGGCGCATCATGTGCTGTGTCAAAGACGCTCTGTGGTTTGCAAGGAATCGTCTGGTGCTGAGGAGAGAACAGGTGACAACACAGGACTGTTGCAGACTCATCCACAGTCTGCTAAGAGACTATAACATCTTGGACAGCCCTGAAGAGGAGGACTAGCATCCCCTCCAATGGCCCAATATCACTGTCACCTCCCCTTGGCCCCCTGACCCACCCTAACCCATGCCCCATATCCCACCCCCCCGCACACACATCCAATCCCCCAAGCGAATGCCCACAGAGACTTCAATACAGTGAAATAAAGTACAAGTGTTGAGTTAAATAAAGTGATGATACAATAAAGTTCAAATGTACCTGTGTGCTGCCAAAGTGCACTGCGTCACAGGTATTAAGAATGTTATTGTTTTAAATGTATGAATGCACTCTGTATTGGAAAGCATTAATGTACAAAGAAATGTTGTATTGTATTTTCCATGTCAAAATAAAGATTATTAAAAAAAAAAAAAAAAAAAAGTCTAGGATCAGTTGTTTTCTTTGTTCAGAGAGGAGTTGTCTGGCATTTTGTGGCTGGACTGCCATATGGAGGACTAGTATGATATGCTTCAGAAGATTTCCTCTCTCTGTGTATGGCACGGGTGAGCTAAAAGAGATTGCACCCTGGGCGCGAGGACACAGTCCCAGTGAGCTTCTTGCATGTATTTGTTAGCTCATGAGCCTAGTTGAGCATCTCTGACCTTTCTTTCTATTTATGCAAATTGATTTTGGGGTTAGTCACCCTAAGAGTAATGGTGGGAATCCAGAAGTGGACCCCTTGCTCACAGTGCCTAAAGGGAACAGCTGCATCTTACTGATTAAACCCAGTAAGGGCAAAATGTATAATTAGGGTTAATTGTTTTCTTTGTTTAGGGAGGAGTTCTTTGGCATTTTGTGGCTGGACTGTCATTTGGCAGGGCCAGTATGATATGCATCAAAAGATTTTCTCTCCGTGTATGGCACTGGTGAGCTAAAAGAGATTGCACCCTGGGCGCGAGGACACAGTCCCAGAGAGCTTCTTGCATGTATTTGCTAGATCATGAGTCTAGTTGAGCATCTCTGACTTTTTCTTTCTACATATGCAAATTGCCCTTGCGGTTGGTCACCCTAACTGTAATGGTGGGAATCCAGACGTGGACCCCTTGCTCACAGTGCCTAGAGGGATCAGCTGCATCTTACTGATGAAGCTTAATAAAGCCAAAACATATGTTTAGGGTTAGCTGTTTTCTTTGTTCAGACAGAAGTTGTCTGGTATTTTGTGCCTGGACTGTCATTTGGCTGGACTAGTATGGTATGCATTATATTATTTCTTTTCTGTCTATGGGTCTGGTGATCTAAAAGAGATTGCACCCTGGGCGCGAAGACACAGTCCCAGTGAGCTTCTTGCATGTATTTGCTAGCTCATGAGCCTAGTTGAGTATCTCTGACCTTTCCATCTACATATGGAAATTGCTCTTGGGGTTGGTCACCCTAAGAGTAATGAGGGGAATCCAGACATGGACCCCTTGCTCACAGTACTTAGAGGGATCAGCTGCATCTCACTGACGAGGCCCAATAAGGCCAAAATGTACGTGTGGGGTTAGGTGTTTCCTTTGTTCAGAGAGGAATTATCTGGCATTTTGTGGCTGGACTGTCATTTGGCAGGACCGGTATGATATGCTTCAGAAGATTTTCTCTCTGTGTATGACACTGGTGAGATAAAAGAGATTGCACCCTGGGTGCGAGGACACAGTCCCAGTGAGCTTCTTACATGTATTTGCTAGCTCATGAGCCTAGTTGAGCATTTTTGATCTTTCTTTCTACATATGCAAATTGTTCTTGGGATTAGTCATCCTAAGAGTAATGAGGGGAATCCACATGTGGACCCCTTGCTCACAGTGCTTCAAGAAATCAGTTGCATCTCCTTAATACAGGCCCAATAAGGCCGAAACGTACGTCTGGGGTTAGTTGTTTTCTTTGTTCTGAGAGGAAGTGTCTGGCATTTTGTGGCTGGGTTGTCATTTGGCAGGAAGAGTATGATATGCTTCAGAAGGATTTCTCTCTCTCTGTGTATGGCACTGGTGAGCTAAAAGAGATTGCACCCTGGGTGTGAGGACACAGTCCCAGTGAGCTTCTTGCATGTATTTGCTAGCTCATGAGCCTAGTTGAGCATCTCTGACATTTCTTTTTACATATCCAAATTGCACTTGGGTTAGTCACCCTAAGAGTAATGGGGGAATCCAGACGTGGACCCCTCGCTCACAGTGCCTAGAGTCATCAGCTGCACCTCACTGATGAAATGTGTATGTGTGGGGGTAAGTGGTTTCTTTGTTCATAGAGGAATTGTCAGGTGCTTTGTGGCTGGTCTGTTATTATGCAGGACCAGTATGATATGTTTCAGAAGATTTCCTCTCTGTGTATTGCACTGGTGAGCTAAAAGAGATTGCACCCTGGGCACGAGGACACAGTCACAGTGAGCTACTTGCATGTATTTGGTAGCTCATGAGCGTATTTGAGCATCTCTGACATTTCTTTCTATATATGCAAATTGCTCTTGGGATTAGTCACCATAAGAGTAATAGAGGGAATCCAGACATGGACCCCTTGCTCACAGTGCCTACAAGGATCAGCTGCATCTCACTGACGAGGCCCTATAAGACTGAAACATACTTCTGGGCTTGGCTGTTTCCATTATTCAGTGAAGAATTTAATGACATTTTGTGGCTGGACTGTCATTTGGCAGGACCAATATGATGTGCTTGAGAAGATTTTCTTTCTGTGTATGACACTGGTGACCTAAAAGAGATTGCACCCTGGGTGTGAGGACACAGTCCCAGTGAGCTTCTTGCATGTATTTGCTAGCTCATGAGCCTAGTTGAGTATCTCTGACCTTTCCTTCTACATATGCAAATTTCTCTTGGGATTAGTGAACCTTAGAGTAATTGCAGGGAATCCAGATGTCGACCCCTTGCTCACAGTACCTAGACAGATCAGCTGCACTTCACCAACAAGGCCCAATAAGGCCGAAATATACGTCTGGGGTTAGCTGTTTTCATTGTTCTGAGAGGAATTGTCTGGCATTTTGTGTCTGGACTGTCATTTGGCAGGACAGTATGATATGCTTCATAAGGTCTTCTCTCTGTGTATGACACTGGTGAGCTAAAAGAGATTGCACCCTGGGCATGAGGATACAGTCCCAGTGAGCTTCTTGCATGTATTTGCTAGCTCATGAGCCTAGTTGAGCATCTCTGACCTTTCTTTCTACATATGCAAATTGCTCTTGGGGTTGGTCACCCTAAGTGTAATGGTGGGAATCCAGACATGGACTCCTTGCTCACAGTGCTTAGATGGATCAGCTGCATTTCACTGATGAAGCCCAATAAAGATTAAACCTATGTGTATGGTTAGCTGTTTTCTTTGCTCGGAGCGGTGTTGTCTGGTGTTTTGTGGCTGGATTGCTATTTGGAGGACCAGTATGATATGCATCAGATGGTTTCCTCTCTCTGTATGGCACTCGTGCGCTAAAAGAGATTGCACCCTGGGTGTAAGGACACAGTCCCAGTGAGCTTCTTGCATGTATTTGCTAGCTCATGAGCCTAGTTGAGCATCTCTGACCTTTCTTTCTACATATGCAAATTGCTCTTGGAATTAGTCACCCTAAGTGTAATGGTGGGAATCCAGATGTGGACCCCTTTCTCACAGTGCCTAGAGGGATCAGCTGCATCTTATTGATGAAGCCCAATAAAGCCAAAATATGTCTGGGGTTAGCTGTTTTCTTTGTTCAGAGTGGAGTTGTCTGGCATTTTGTGGCTGGGCTGTCATTTGGTAGGACCAGTATGATATGCTTCAGAAGATTTCCTTTCTGTCTATGACACTCGTGAGCTAAAAGAGATTACACCCTGGGCGCGAGGACACAGTCCCATTGAGCTTCTTCCATGTATTTGCTAGTTCATGAGTCTAGTTGAGCATCTCTGACCTTTCTTTCTACATATGCAAATTGTTCTTGGGATTAGTCACCATAAGAGTAATGGGGGGAATCCAGATGTGGACCCCTTGCTCACAGTGCTTAGAGGGGTCAGCTGTACCTAACAGATGAAGCCCAATAAGGCTGAGACATCCAGCTTTGTTTGGTTGTTTCAATTGTTCAGCTAGGACTTTAATGAAATTTTCTGACTGGACTGTCATTTGACAAGACCGATATGGTATGCTTGAGAAGATTTTCTCTCTGTGTATGGCACTGGTGAGCTAAAAGAGATTGCACCCTGGGCGCGAGAACACAGTCCCAGTGAGCTTCTTGCATGTATTTGTATCTCATGAGTCTAGTTGAGCATCTCTGACCTTCTTTCTACATATGTAAATTGCTCTTGGGATTAGTCACCATAAGAGTAATGAGGGGAAAACAGACATGGACCCCTCGCTCACAGTGCCTAGTGGGATAAGCTGTATCGCACTGATGAGGCATAATAAGGCTGAAATATGCATCTGGTTTTGGCTGTTTCCGTTAATGATATTTTGTGGCTGGACTGTCATTTGACAAGACCGGTATGATATGCTTGAGAAGATTTTCTCTCTGTGTATGGCACTGATGAACTAAAAGATATTGCACCCTGTGCGCGAGGACACAGTCCCAGTGAGCTTCTTGCTTGTATTTGCTAGTTCATGAGCCTAGTTGAGCATCTCTGACATTTCTTTCTACATATGCAAATTGCTCTTAGGATTAGTCATCCTAAGAATGAGGAGGGGAAGCCAGACGTGGACACCTTGCTCACAGTGCCTGGAGGGATCAGCTGCAACTCACCAATGAGGCCCAAAAAGGCCAAAACATACGTCTGAGGTTAGCGTTTTCCCTTGTTCAGAGAGGAATTGTCTGGCATTTTGTGGCTGGTCTGTCATTTAGCAGGAACAGTATGATATGCTTTACAGGATTTTCTCTCTGTGTATGGCACTGGTGAGCTAAAAGAGATTGTACCCTGGGTGTGAGGACAGTCCCAGTGAGCTTATTGCATGTATTTGGTAGCTCATGAGCCTAGTTGAGCATCTCTGACATTTCTTTCTACATATGCAAATTGCTCTTGGAATTAGTCACCCTAAGAATAATGGGGGAGGGGAATCCAGATATGGAGCCCTTGCTCACAGTTCCTAGAGGGATCAGGTGCACCTCATCAATGACGCCCAATAAGGCTGAAAAGTATGGCTTGGGCTTAGCTGTTTTCTTTGTTCATAGAGGAATTGTCTGGCATTTTGTGGCTGGACTGTCATTTGGCAGGACCAGTATGATATGCTTTAGAAGATTTTCTCTCTGTGTATGGCGCTGGTGAGCTAAAAGAGATTAAACAGGTAACTCATTCTAGACCTTCCATGATTTCCTTGCCTCTTACAGAAGGACTTGCCATATCACAGCTCACTTGATCTTTGGATGACCAGTCTGTACTAAGCTCAACATCTCGCACCCAATGTAGCCCAAGCCATCAATCGCACATGACAGGGAAGGGGACCTTGTGGAAGTATAACCAAGGGGACAGGGTGTGGGTTCATTGTAACCAAGGGTCTCAGAGATGGGCTGTTGAATCCATCAAAGAGGTGACTTGATCTACATCTTATCATTTCACCCAACTCCCGGACAGCAGAGATGTATAATATCTGAAGGGGCTAAAGATGGCACCTTCCATTCCATGTACACAAGTTTTCCTGACTCAGATAACATCAGACAAAGCCAGCCAGTGGCACAAGACTCATCAAAAATAAAACACCTCCAGTGAGATGGTAATTGTGATGGAACCCTCCCTCACTGGGGCTCCTGGAGGGGGCTGAGGGCCAGCCTCCTGTCCACAGACTATGGACTCCAATCAGTGGGGAAGCTCCTTTCTCAGCTTCCCAGTCCCCTCTTGGGTCTAAGTCACCCTGTGCCTATTGGGGCCACAGGGTGACAAGGAAACCCAGTCTGGTCTGCCCAATCCAGACCTCTACAGCAAAGGGGGGCTGTCGCAGGAACAGGGTAGTGTATTAATTGAGAGAATTATGCTTTTGTCTGACGTTGTCATTTAATTATGTAGTGATGTAATTACGTGTGATGTAATCATGTTTTGCTGTTAACAGTCCTTTGTCCCCCATGTTGAGGCTCCCATTGGGCTTCAGGCTCCCCTGCTGGCTGCCACACTTTTCTCATGCTCCTGACCTCTCCAGGAATTACCTTCAATATAACCTCTTTATTTTCAAAATTCACCAAAAATATTCCAAGGACCGATCTCTACTCCACATTCCACATACCTGGATTGACCAAAATTCAGCGGATGGCATTACTACACTAAGATACACAGCGGATTGAAATACACTTCCCCTGGACCCTCTTACTGCTAAGAAGAGATAACTTCACTGGAATACAACAAACAAGGTACATTGAAACTATAAAACTGACTCTCCTCCAGTTGTTATTTGGGTTTTTAATTTGATCATCATTCAGCTATGCTCAGATTTTATTGCTAAACACTCAGAAAATATATATATATATATATATATATATATATAAAGGAAAGGATGTCAAATCATAGAGCAAGCATCGCTAAATCACTAGCAGAGGGTCACAGTGATAAACCAGTAGCTCGGCATTGGCTAAACTATAAACATCAACCCTCTAGTTTAAAATGTATGGCATTTGACCACATACCTCCTCTACCTAGAGGAGGGGATAGGGTTCGACTACTACACCAACGCGAGATTACGTGGATAAGGAAACTGCACACCATGACACCGAATGGACTGAATGAACAGTTATCTTATTCTTGTTTTTACTGATCAGACTTGGGTCATGTTTTCGTCTCCATCAAGACTTTGACCGTGGCAAGGTCTCACCATGATATCGCTTATTGGTCCTATAGCTCCAAGTGGAAATGGATAATGTGCAATACAGGACAGAAACCTCCCTGGATTCACATGAAGACCCATATTCCACGATATAATTATTATTGAGGACATTTTTGCGATTCGGTATCATGGATGTCTGTAGACCTTGGCGGTAATTACCTCATAATCTGAGGAGTTCCATGTTCTGATTGATGAGAGATAATAGAATACATGTCTGTTCAAAATAATCACCAGATACAGGATCCTGAGAGATGGATACATTTCTTATTATTCTATAACACAAAGTATTAGATTATTTATTGGAAAGGAACTAAATGGACAACTCTGGCCACATCATAGTGTGCCTGAGACGCACATAAAGTTGGATTACAAAACCTCTCTCCACTAGTCTGGATACTTCAACATAGGGAGGTGTTATGGATATCGATATACTGTGCTTGAGACGCCCATAAAGATGGAGTATTATGATGTTATATCCAGTATGCGGTATTCCACATATTAAAACGAAATACCGGTCAACGGGCATCGCGTGGTCATAAGCTGTCTCCTTAATGGATTTCGGACATCGGAATATGTATGTACACACCTTTATGATCAACCTTCCTCAAAAGATAACTACGTTTTTGCTTTAATTTTGGCTGGAAAGTGTAGATCAATATGGATTTCTGTGGGATCATTGAGATGTGAATAAGACTTCTGCTTCTCAAACAAGCTTATCGCATAAGAACTGTAATTATTGTAATCCAGGGTAAAATATCAGACTTAAGATGGACATTATATGTTATTTTATTATGATTTGTGTATGTTTCTGATTGATGTACTTTGTTTAATACACGATGATAAGATTACATACAGACAAATGGAAATGCATTAGCTATATATGTCATCATACGTTGGTTCCTAATTGTATCATATATGTGGAAGTTAATTATTCCTAGTTGGAGTGAAGCTGATCGGCATACATTGATTTTGTACCATATTATTATTAATAGCCGATTAGGATCCAAGATGTATTCTATTTTGATTTCATTTTGGACCTTTGATTACCTCTGATAAGTGCTGCGATATGATGGAGTATATGACCGATATGGACTTGAGGTAAGTGACAATAGACAGACTGAGATATTGGATATATGTCCACTTAGCACAACACTACAGCCAGCGAGTGTCCGGGCTTTCTTGTTAAACACTTATTGATACTTCTGCTAGGAATTCTCATATCCTGTTTGTACGGTCTGTCATTGACACACAAGTTGCATTACTATGCTATTGTTCAGAGGTTCCCCGGGGTGGTTACATTTTCGTTTTATTTTTCATCTATATGTTCATGCACTCTGCCGCTTTTTGATTTTTACCATATAATGAGTTTATGGATATTTAAGCGATACAGTGTGATACAGTGGATGTTTATATTTTAACTGTTTCTTGGTTTGAACACTTAAATGTTCTTCTCAATCTTGTACACCGGGTGGGAGTGCTAATTAGTAATTATTCAATTCGTTTCTTAATTGATCTTTTTGGCGCTAATTTTCATGTTGTAATTGTATTGTTTGTAAGGTTTATAAGGACACACTTCACTATGTCTTGTAATCTTGAGAAAGGCGGTTTTATACAGCCGAAAGTTCGATTTCAATAAATGTGATTTGTTTGCAACTAAACAAGATCCTGTAAGTGTTATGTCTACAACCACAGAACTGTATGTATCTTTTCTTTTGACTCGAGCACCCACGCATTAATATATGGGACAGTGAGTGCAATTCAACACCCACAAAATACACTATATTATATATATATTTATTTCACTGAAGCACACTGGTTTTGAACTCCTGTAATCTGACCTGCACTCATGCTTTCTTATCTGTGTTATCTACAAAGCAGCCTGAAGTGCAAAATTCCACACCTCACACTGGCCTGCATCCTATAGAACGGACAATGTGATCATCACCCACAGCTGACGTCCCTACAAGACTCAGAGGATATTTTAACCTCTTCACTGCTGAGGGAATGATCACCTATTCTGCCTCATATCTGTATTCCCTATAATCCCAAAAAGCGGTCTATCCACTCAGTCCCTCAGTGGTTACCCTAAAATCGCTTGGCATCCTCAGAGGCACTCACAGGGGTTGCCAGGGTGGAAAATCAAAACTTAAAGTGCAGTCTCCTGATACTATCATAGCCACTCCGCCACTTCTACCTGCAAACCCAACTGAAGTGAATCAATCTAGAACATTCAAATCAAGGAAACCTCTTTGTGTGATCCCCATAAGAAGACACATTGTTTCCAAAGTACAGAGCAAGAACTCAGAACCCCAAGACTGTCCTATCAGATCAATCCTGTGCAATGCCAGATCAATAAAGAACAAAACAGCTATTATCGCCGACCTTATTGAAACATGTGAATTAGCGTGCATCACAGAATCGTGGCTAGATGACAATGCGGGGCCTATCCTAGCAGCAGCTGTTCCAGGCAATTATACAGTGTTCCACCGCCCGAGACAAGAGCACAAGGGAGGTGGAGTAATGATCTGTGTCAAATCATCCTTAAACCCCAGGCCAATATCAGTCCACACACCCCAATCTTTTGAATGCGTAGCTGCTAGCATCTCAATAGATAGATGATTTTGGATACTGTTAATATACAGACCCCCAGGAGATGGGAAGAGATTTCTTCAAGAACTCTCAGACTTTTTGACTGGTTTAATCCTTGAACATCCTAGATGGATTATATTGGGAGACTTCAGCACTTGGATTGATGACACACTATCCCAACTTGGGCAGGACCTCCTCGTCTGATGAGTGCGCTAGGCTTCTTACAAATCATTGCCACTTCCACTCACACAGAAAAGGTCATACACAATCTAGTGTTCCAGTCTAGACTAGAAGTGTTGCCAGTAACTGTAAATCCAGTTGTATGATCAGACCACCACTCCATACACTTTTCCATTGTATCACAATCAGCCAGATCACAGCATCAGAACCTGGTCAAACAACTCTCATTAAAAAGGGTGACCCCATTGG
>JBBDGT010000302.1:72500-77500 GCA_037306005.1 Rhinophrynus dorsalis
AGCAGGACTCTTATGCGGAATGGGTGTACCGCATGGACCGTGCTTGTGCCAACTGGCTACTGGGCTGCAATGCAAAGACTATGGAGGATTGTCGGCAGCTTTTCCTACTGGAGCAATTCTTCCAACATACGCCTCCTGACGTTCGGGATTGGGTACGGGACCATGACCCGGCTACTGTGGGGGAAGCAGCCAAGTTGGCCGATAAATATGTGGAAACTAGGAAGAGTGGGCCCCGACCCTCTCCTCTCCCACCTAGAGGGTCTAATTCCACTCCTCGAGGGGTCCAGGTACCACTGCCCAGCCCCATTCCAGCCACTTCCAACTCGCCCAGTGGAGGGCGCAGCTCCAGCCTGCGGTGCTATGATTGTTTCCAGCTGGGACATGTCCGGAGCAATTGCCCTCAGAGACGATCCAGGCCTGGGCCCATACCTCAGAGGCCAATACCTCCACCAGTCCCACCCCGGAGTGCACCAAGACAAGCATACTGTTTGGAGGAGAACCCTGGCCCTGAACTAGGGGATTGCAACCTTGTCCCTTTTGGCGAGGATGGGGTCTGGGGACCAACCCATGAGGTGAGCTTGATCCAGACCGCCCATGTTGATAACAGAGGACACCATTTTCAGACAGTGCTGGTGAATGACCAGCCAGCCAAGGGGATGAGGGATACTGGGGCCACCCTCACCATGGTGCAACCCCACCGGGTCCCCCTCACCCAGCGAACTGGACGGACTGTGGCCGTGAGAGTTGCCGGTGGTGCAGTACATCAGATTCCCTTGGCCCGGATTACACTGGATTGGGGTGCTGGTAAAGGGAACTGTGAGGTGGGAGTGATGTCTGGCATCCCAGCGGAAGTCCTGCTAGGAAACGACTTGGGGTATCTTACCAGTGCCTTTGCAAGCTCTCTCCCATCGCCCTCCAAGGATGGCTGCATGGCTGTGACCCGATCCCAGGCCCGGCAGGAACGCACCGAGGGGACCCAGGTAAGAACACTTGCCCCAAATCAGACTGACAAATCCCAAATTACTTGGGCTCCCCCAGACGACTTCCGAAAGGAAGTCATGGCCGATCCAACCCTAACTGTATATCGCACCCGAGCAGAGACTGACCCCCTTGATGCCCCCCAAGACAGGATAGTCTGGGAAGACGGACTCCTATACCGGGTGACAGAAGGGAGTGGGAGGGGGTTGACTAAGGTTCCTCACAGGCAGCTGGTGGTTCCCCAGAAGTACCGGTGGTCTCTCATGGAGATCGCTCATTCTATTCCCCTTGCAGGACATCTAGGTATAGGTCGCTCCCTCCACAGGCTTACCCAGGCCTTCTTTTGGCCAGGGGTGTCACGGGATATAAGGCAATTTTGCCATACCTGTGACACATGCCAGCGAGTGGGGAAGGGGGGGGGGATCATCCCCGGGCAGCCCTACACCCCCTGCCAGTCATTGGTGAGCCCTTCCGTCGGATAGCAGTGGACATTGTTGGCCCCCTAGCCAAGGCCAGCCGTACGGGGAAGAGGTACATCCTCACTGTGGTGGATTATGCCACCCGGTACCCTGAAGCTGTAGCCCTCTCCTCTATATCCGCGGAAGTGGTTGCTGATGCCCTAGTTAAAATTTTCACCAGGGTTGGGTTCCCCAGAGAGATAGTAAAGACCAGGGTACCCAATTTACCTCTGATCTGATTCAGCAGATCTGGCAGACTTGCGGAGTTAGACCAATCAGGAGCTCCCCATACCACCCCCAGACTAACGGCCTCTGTGAACGGTTCAATGGAACCTTGAAACAGATGCTCCGAACCTTTGTGACCACCCATAATGATTGGGAGCGCTTCCTACCACACCTGTTTGCATATCGGGAGGTGCCACAGGAATCGACTGGGTTCTCACCCTTTGAGTTACTATATGGTCGGAAAGTACGAGGACCCCTAGACCTGTTAAGGGAATATTGGGAGGGGAAGTGTGTAGAAGAGGAAACCCCTATCATCCCCTATGTACTCGAGCTTAGGGAAAGGCTGGAAAGCTTGATGGGGCTAGTCCAGGAAAATCTTCGATCAGCTCAGACCAAACAGAAACTGTGGTATGATCGAGGGGCCCGGAATCGTGAATTCCAGGTTGGACAGAAGGTGCTTGTGCTGCAGCCAACCAGGCAGAACAAGCTACAGGCAGCTTGGGATGGGCCCCATCGGGTTGTTGAACGTCTCAGTGACACCACCTACATCGTTGCTCGATGCCCCGAAGGGCGAGTGCGACGCACTTACCATGTGAACATGATGAAGGAGTACTTTGAACGGGAAGAGGCAGTGACAGTTATTTGTGCTGGAGAATCAGGGGGCTGTGTGCTACCTGATCTCCTTGAGGTGACTCGGGGGAACAGCTCCTTAGATCAGGTGCAGATAGGGGCCCAGCTAGGGAAACGGGAGCAAGAACAGGTTCAGCAGCTGCTGAGAGAGCGGGGAGACATGTTCTCAACCATTCCAGGTTTCACCCTATTGGCTCAGCACCGGGTGGAAACCTTGGGCCATCAACCCCTTCGACAGCCAGCCTATCGGGTTCCGGAGGCGGTCAGAGATGGAATGAAAAAGGAGATAGATGAGATGTTGACTCTAGGGGTCATTGAACCATCAGAGAGTCCTTGGGCTTCTCCTGTGGTTCTAGTTCCCAAAAAGGATGGGACCACCAGATTTTGTGTGGACTATCGACGGCTAAATGACAAAACAGTGACAGACGCTTACCCCATGCCCCGAGTAGATGAACTGCTAGACCGACTGTCAGGGGCCACCTACTTGACCACATTAGATCTGAGTAGAGGATACTGGCAGATTCCCCTTACGCCGGAGACTGTTCCCAAGTCTGCCTTCATCACCCCATTCGGTTTATACCACTTTAAGGTTATGCCATTTGGGATGAAGAATGCACCTGCCACATTCCAGCGACTGGTCGACCGGCTCCTAGATGGACTACAGGATTTTGCCTGTGCCTATCTGGATGATATAGCCATTTTCAGTCGCACTTGGGATGACCACCTCCGACACTTGGGGAAGGTACTGGATCGGATTCAAGCTGCAGGTATGACCATCCGGCCTGACAAGTATCAGGTCGGCATGGCAGAGGTCCAGTACTTGGGACACCGAGTGGGGTGTGGAATGCAGCGGCCTGAACCAGCTAAAATAGAAGCTATCCTCAACTGGCCTATTCCCCGCACGAAAAAACAAGTGTTAGCCTTCCTAGGGACAGCAGGGTACTACCGTAAATTTGTGCCCTCCTACAGTGACATAGCAAAACCCTTGACTGACTTAACTAAGAAGTCGCTCCCCAGACAGGTCCTGTGGTCCCCAGAGTGTGACAAGTCTTTCCGCAACCTCAAGGAAGTTTTAGGAAAAGCCCCAATACTGGCCGCCCCTGACTTCTCTAAACGTTTCATCGTCCATACGGATGCCTCAATGTTTGGCCTGGGAGCAGTCCTGAGTCAAGTTAATGAAAATGGAGAGGAACATCCCATTGCCTACCTAAGCCGTAAACTGCAGGATCGGGAAGTGGGCTATGCAGCCATTGAAAAGGAATGCCTCGCACTGGTATGGGCTCTAAAGAAACTACAGCCATATCTTTATGGACGGGAATTTACTGTAATAACAGACCACAACCCTCTAGTATGGCTGAACCGGGTTGCAGGAGACAATGGACGGTTGTTACGCTGGAGCCTCTCCCTGCAACCGTACAACTTCACCATTCAATACAGACCTGGCAGGGACAACAAAAATGCGGACGGACTATCCCGACAAGAAGATGCCTGAAAGACTTTGTGGACAGTGCCAAGGTGGATCCGTCGGGATCACACCAGGTCTGTCCATGTTTTGGGGGGGGGGGAAGTGTAACCAGATGGAGTGATTTAGGACTATGTGACTTGAAATATTGATCCCCATGTTGTACATTGTGTGACATAATGTAATAGTTTGAATGGGGTTACTGTAATTCCTTTACAGGGATATGAAAGTTGTGAGACAGAGTGCAGAAAATAAAGGCTATGCCCAGCACTCCTGCTTGCTTCAGATCTGTGCAACTTGGCTAAACAATGACTGGAATGTTAATTGGCTCCTGCTGTGCTTCCTTGACCAATCAGGGTAGGTTATTATGGTCCAGTCAAAAATGCCCCTTTCCAAAACCTACTTTGCATTCTTATCTGGATAGGAGTGACTGGAAATGTAGGCCATTATCTGATTGGTCAAGCATAGCCACACTGTACCAATCACTAATTTAAATTCTAATCTTGATAAGAGTGTCTGGAAGTGTATATAAGCAGTGTGTTTCATCAATAAAGCTGTTCTGTTCTACCCTCCTTAATACAAGTCTCGGCTGTATTTCTGGAGGGGACTTAGGCTGGGGATTCTCACCTTAGCCATTACAGGAGCTAATTCACTTTCCTCGCCGGTCTACTGGCGTAGGGCCTCTGGAACCCCTACCTAGGGTTCTGCAGCTAAATTCACTATCTCTGCCAGTCTGCCAGGGGGCAGCATCCAGTTGTTCCTGCCTGAGCATCCAGGACCTCCAGGAAGCAGCAGGGCTCCAGCCGGCCGTGGAAGAGGGCAGCAGCAGCGGCGGTTCAGGAACCGACGGCCCCAAAAGGGTCCGGTAAATCCTGGTACCGTCACACTATCTATCTATCTATCTATCTATCTATCTATCTATCTATCTATCTATCTATGTATCTATCTATGTATCTGTCTATCTCATATCTATCTATCTATCTATCTATCTATCTATCTATGTATCTATCTATGTATCTGTCTATCTATCTCATATCTATCTATCTATCTATGTATCTGTCTATCTATCTATTTATCTATCTATGTATCTATCTATGTATCTGTCTATCTCATATCTATCTATCTATCTATCTATCTATCTATCTATCTATGTATCTATCTATGTATCTGTCTATCTATCTCATATCTATCTATCTATCTATGTATCTATCTATCTATCTATTTATCTATCTATCTATCTATCTATC
>JBBDGT010000302.1:87500-145000 GCA_037306005.1 Rhinophrynus dorsalis
TCACCAGGGATCTAAGTGTAGTAAAGAGGAGAGAGACAGCCACCAGGGATCTAAGTGTAGTAAAGAAGAGATAACAGCGCACCAGGGATCTAAGTGTAGTAAAGAGGAGATAACAGCGCACCAGGGATCTAAGTGTAGTAAAGAAGAGATAACAGCGCATCAGGGATCTAAGTGTAGTAAAGAGGAGAGAGACAGTGCACCAGGGATCTAAGTGTAGTAAAGAGGAGAGAGACAGTGCACCAGGGATCTAAGTGTAGTAAAGAGGAGAGAGACAGTCACCAGGGATCTAAGTGTAGTAAAGAGGAGAGAGACAGCACACCAGGGATCTAAGTGTAGTAAAGAAGAGAGAGACAGTGCACCAGGGATCTAAGTGCAGTAAAGAGGAGAGAGACAGCACACCAGGGATCTAAGTGTAGTAAAGAGAGAGAGACAGCCACCAGGGATCTAAGTGTAGTAAAGAAGAGAGAGACAGTGCACCAGGGATCTAAGTGCAGTAAAGAGGAGAGAGACAGCACACCAGGGATCTAAGTGTAGTAAAGAGGAGAGAGACAGTCACCAGGGATCTAAGTGTAGTAAAGAGGAGAGAGACAGTGCACCAGGGATCTAAGTGCAGTAAAGAGGAGAGAGACAGCACACCAGGGATCTAAGTGTAGTAAAGAAGAGATAACAGCGCACCAGGGATCTAAGTGTAGTAAAGAAGAGAGAGAGACAGCGCATCAGGGATCTAAGTGTAGTAAAGAGGAGAGAGACAGCCATCAGGGATCTAAGTGTAGTAAAGAGGAGAGAGACAGCCATCAGGGATCTAAGTGAAGTAAAGAAGAGAGAGACAGCCACCAGGGATCTAAGTGTAGTAAAGAGGAGAGAGACAGCCACCAGGGATCTAAGTGTAGTAAAGAGGAGAGAGACAGCCACCAGGGATCTAAGTGTAGTAAAGAGGAGAGAGACAGTCACCAGGGATCTAAGTGTCAGTAAAGAGGAGAGAGACAGCCACCAGGGATCTAAGTGTAGTAAAGAAGAAAGAGACAGCGCACCAGGGATCTAAGTGTAGTAAAGAGGAGAGAGACAGTCACCAGGGATCTAAGTGTAGTAAAGAAGATAGAGACAGCACACCAGGGATCTAAGTGTAGTAAAGAAGAGATAACAGCGCATCAGGGATCTAAGTGTAGTAAAGATGAGAGAGACAGCCACCAGAGATCTAAGTGTAGTAAAGAAGAGAGAGACAGCGCACCAGGGATCTAAGTGTAGTAAAGAAGAGAAAGACAGCCACCAGGGATCTAAGTGTAGTAAAAAAGAGAGACAGCGCACCAGGGATCTAAGTGTAGTAAAGAAGAGAGAGACAGCCACCAGGGATCTAAGTGTAGTAAAGAAGAGATAACAGCCACCAGGGATCTAAGTGTAGTAAAGAAGAGAGAGACAGCCACCAGGGATCTAAGTGTAGTAAAGAGGAGAGAGACAGCCACCAGGGATCTAAGTGTAGTAAAGAAGAGAAAGACAGCCTCCAGGGATCTAAGTGTAGTAAAGAAGAGAAAGACAGCCACCAGGGATCTAAGTGTAGTAAAGAAGAGAGAGACAGCCACCAGGGATCTAAGTGTAGTAAAGAAGAGATAACAGCCACCAGGGATCTAAGTGTAGTAAAGAAGAGAGAGACAGCCACCAGGGATCTAAGTGTAGTAAAGAAGAGAGAGACATCACACCAGGGATCTAAGTGTAGTAAAGAGGAGAGAGACAGCCACCAGGGATCTAAGTGTAGTAAAGAGGAGATATCAGCCACCAGGGATCTAAGTGTAGTAAAGAAGAGATAACAGCGCACCAGGGATCTAAGTGTAGTAAAGAGGAGAGAGACAGCGCACCAGGGATCTAAGTGTAGTAAAGAAGAGAGAGACAGCGCACCAGGGATCTAAGTGTAGTAAAGAAGAGAGAGACAGCGCACCAGGGATCTAAGTGTAGTAAAGAAGAGAGAGACAGCCACCAGGGATCTAAGTGTAGTAAAGAAGAGATAACAGCCACCAGGGATCTAAGTGTAGTAAAGAAGAGAGAGACAGCCACCAGGGATCTAAGTGTAGTAAAGAAGAGAGAGACATCACACCAGGGATCTAAGTGTAGTAACGAGGAGAGAGACAGCCACCAGGGATCTAAGTGTAGTAAAGAAGAGAGAGACAGCCACCAGGGATCTAAGTGTAGTAAAGAAGAGAGAGACAGCCACCAGGGATCTAAGTGTAGTAGAGAGGAGATAACAGCCACCAGGGATCTAAGTGTAGTAAAGAAGAGATAACAGCCACCAGGGATCTAAGTGTAGTAAAGAAGAGAGAGACAGCCACCAGGGATCTAAGTGTAGTAAAGAAGAGAGAGACAGCGCACCAGGGATCTAAGTGTAGTAAAGAAGAGAGAGACAGCGCTCCAGGGATCTAAGTGTAGTAAAGAAGAGAGAGACAGCGCACCAGGGATCTAAGTGTAGTAAAGAAGAGATAACAGCGCATCAGGGATCTAAGTGTAGTAAAGATGAGAGAGACAGCGCACCAGGGATCTAAGTGTAGTAAAGAAGAGATAACAGTGCACCAGGGATCAAAGTGTATTTTGCCATATAAAGAAGAAGATAGAGTTTAGAAATAGTAATTCAATCTTTATTCATGAGGTAATGAGGAATAAAAAGAATACAAAACAGTTGAGGCTTACAATATATGATCAAAGTTGTATATAAAAGGTTGCGTCAGGGATAAAAAAGGAAATAAAATAAAATTCTTTATAAATAAAAGTATAAATATGCAGAAATAATGTAAGCTAAAGCACAATCCAAGTGGGATTTAATATACACAATCCCTGGATGGGAAGATAAAATCTAGAGTAAGTGGCATATCTTGGGGGCAAACAGTATTCTGTATGTTAGTGGTATGAGAACGTGATATCTATAGAGATATTGTGTCCCCCCCCCCACAGCTGGACGCTCACCAGAAGTCTTCTTGGTATAAAGCGTATTATATACAGTTACAGCTGTCTGCTCACCACAGTTCCCCTTGTTACAAAGCGCATCAATGAACAGGGTACTCGTCCGTGATTCCACTGCCTCGATTCAGCCTCGAGTCTTGTCCATGGTCCAGTGGGTACATCTTTATGGGCTTATAATGGTTCTTTTATAAAGCTCGTCCCTTAAGTTTTGATATTCAACCATTTCGGAACCTACTATTCCTTCTTCAGGAAAAATGGGATTTGTTGTAGAGGATGCCAAAATGGTGAATCCCGTATTTATACCATGTAGTCCAAATGGGGTCGGGGTCAGAGGGTTCAAAAAACCTTGAGAATAGTTCTCAAGATAAAGTAGTACAAAAACTTAAGTTGTTAGATTCAGGAATAGGAGGCGTATGTTATATATAGGGAGCACATGTCCCTGTGCAATATACATTATTTTGCTACATAAAAACAGTGATACTACTAATAGTTATGTGTGTCTCCCTAGCTGTTTGTTAGGGTCTCTATCAGCAGAAATAGTGATTAAATAAATCTTTTGTCAGAATAAAACCCAATGATGGGCACCGAGGTAGTAGTTTACAATTGATGGCCGAATATTTAAGTACCCTATGGGCGTGAAATATTTTAAAAACCAGGATTGCAAATTGCTCCACAATGAGCCGACAACCTGGGCTACATGCACAAGAGCTGTGCTGCACCCTGCCCCTAACATCGAGCGCAGTGGAACGTGCCACCGCTACAAACTGATAAACATATAACTGGATATCAAAGAGATTTCACATGACACCACAAGACATAAAACGTGGACAATGTGTGGTCTAGGAGGGAAAATTGGGATACACTGCAAGTATTGTAATTTTGGGATATATTGTAAGTATTGTTAATTCAAATACTTTCCTAACTTCGAGAAGGAATGTCAGGATTTTATTAAAGACACGGAAGTGAATATTATGCCTTACTTTCTTTACTTTACTCCAGATAGCAGCAAAACATTTTTTAATATAAACAGTAAAACACATAGAAAAATGTTATATGGATTACAGTTTGACTGGCTCCGCCCCCAAACATTCCCTCCAATCACATTCTATTTTCCAATATAATACTCCTCCAGTCTGGAACAACAACCTTGTTCTTTGGCGAGTAGTCGGATAAAACTTAAGACATATCAAACTCGTGAAATAACAGTGGATTCCATTTGAACTCAGGCCACTACAGCCAAACAGTTATCCTACAACGAGAGAGAAAAAATTGTGACAGGGTGGGTAAAAATGGGAGGGATAATATTTGCCTCCGTGTCTTTAATATAATCCTGACTTTCCTTCACGATGTTAGGAAAATCTTAGAATTTTATTGCAAGACCGGAGGCTCTATTATGCGAGCTTAAAGCTGATTAATAACATTTGCAGATACGTGAGAAGTAGGTTTAAAATAGAAAGACTTAAAAGTGGATTCTCTGGACCAATCAGCCACTTTAAGAATTTCTTTGAGGTATCCCCCAGATACAAGAAATCTGGAGGCCATAGCACCTCTCGAGTAATGTGCCCCGAAAAAGGGAGACATCGATATCAGCTGACTGCATGATCCAACGGATCTATCTAGCCAAAGTGTCCAAAGAAACAGGTAGATGAGGTTTCTTAAAAGAAATTATCAGTTGATTAGAGTTTGTAGGTCTGATATTACAAGTAGCTAATTCATTAGCTTTCAAACATTGAACCACACAAAGTTGGGGTTTGTGTGGAAAAGAGGGGTAAAAAAAATTTGCCTAGACAGAGTTTTAGTTGTCCTAAAAATCTGAAAGATAACACTGCCTGGCACAAACGAACATGAAGTTACATCTAAGGCTCTAACATCTGAAACCCTACGAAAAAAGATTAAACAGTGCAACATGGTAATTTTCGCCGAAAGCTGTTTGACTGACAATTTTCATTCTCTGGCCAGGATTCAAGAAATCGTAGAACAATAGTAACATCCCAGAGACTACAGTATTTAGAAGATGGAGGTCGAGATAACGTAATGCCTTTCATTAATTTACAAACAAGAGGATGTTGACCCGTAGTAAAAGAGTCAATATGGCAATGACCTGCCAAAATTGAAGATCTATAGCAATTTATAGTCCTATACGCCTTACCCTGTTGAAAACAACTGGAGAGAAAATTCAAAATTGAGATTAAATTGGAAGAAACGGGATCCAAGTTCCATTCCAAGCACCAACATGACCACGCCGACCAGCAATATTTGTAACATTCTCGGGTTCCAGGAGCCCAAGATTTGGACATGAGTGAAAGAGCTGATTCCGAAAGTCCCTCGACACACCAGGGACCCCTGAAATCAACCAAACCAATAGATGTTACTGATTTCATAGTAAGAGATTCCCTATAGGGTCTGTCAACAACTGAGGAAAATTGGAAAGAATCCGTGGGTAATCTATTGACAACTCCAGAAGTTGAGAGAAGCAACGGTGAGTCATCCAAAATGGAGTGATCAACACTATGGTGGCCCGTTGATTCCTGACTTTCAGAATGACCATGGGAATCATCGCAAAAGGAGGGAAAGCATAATTCCTGGTCTCGCTCCAAGATTGAAGAAATGTGTCTGAAGCAAAAACTTCTGGGTCTGGTCTCCAACTGAAAAATTTTGGCAATCGAGAATTTAGGCTTGAAGCAACAAGGTCTATGTGTAAAGGACCCCAAAGGAAATAGATTTTCCTGAAAATGGACTTGTAAAGAGTCCAATCGCTGAAATCCGATAAATGTCTCAAGTTCCAATCCGCGATAGTGTTGGAAAGACCTGGAAGGTACTCTGTTTGAATGGAGATGTCTCTATTGACACAAAATTGCCAGAAGTCCTTTTCTAAATTGGCCAAACTCTTTGACTTTGTGCCTCCCAGGTGATTGATATAACTGACAGCAGACACATTGTCCATCTTTAGGAGAATACAACAGTCCGTCATGTCCGTGGAAAAACTCTTGATCGCAAAAGATCCTGCTAACAACTCTAAACAGCTGATTTGCATATGTTTGAGATATGACCATTTGCTTCCTCTGGTAAGGATTCCACAAAGAGCTCCCCAGCCCACTGAGCTGGCGTCAGATTCTATTACGCAATCTGGGGTCAAACTGAAAATTGCTTTTCTATTCCAAGCTCCCATGTGGTTTAACCACCAAGTCAATTTGTCCCGCACTTCCAAGGAAAGAGGAACCGTGTCCGTATAACAGACGTCTCCAAAAATGGAGAATTTTCAGTCTCTGAACAACTCTGTAATGTAACAGACCTGGTAAAATAGCTTGAATTAACAGACAAGAGTTCCACAATTCTTGCTATCGTTCTTAAAGAAATGAAATCTTTTATCAAGAGGGGGCCGAGTGATCTGCCTAGCAAGCAGGACGTGTTTTGCTTAGCTCCGTAGTTGAGATCCTGGATTTACCCCTTTTACTCTTTATTTTTCTATCCTTTGACTCTCTAGCCTGCTGTGGCACTGTTTGTTCCTGTCGACTGCAGTGCTTTTGGGTACCCGAGTTCCCTTGGTCGGAGAAGGTATTTGCTGATCTTACTCTTCCTGCCATTTGGATTAGACACTACAGCCGATCAATATGGCGCCTGGTGACTGTTCTCAGGACTGTCTCTTGCAGGATGATATTTCACATCTACTGTCACAGTCGGATCTTAAAGCTTTTCTGGGTGAGGTCCTGATAGCAATGCGGGAGGAATCTACTTTTATACGCAGTACAAATGTGCATCAGGAACCTCACCTCTCGCGAGATGAAGGAGATGGTGTAGGAGGAATTCGCTATTCTAAGCCGGGCTACTAGACATCAGGAGCCTCATAATTTGGAGGGTGACACAATAAGACAGGTCATGCCACCGAAATTGGAAAGTGTGCAAACGCCGCTGTGCATGCAGCCTATTCTGGTGGGATGTTCTGTGGCTTTCCGAGAGGAAGTTGATCGGGTGAGACAAGTTGGCAATCTGGATGACTACGGCCTATGTGTTGTCGGGAAGACTCTGAAGACTAGCCTGGGTATGATGACATATGATGGAGGGGGGATTGAGGGAAGGGTCCCCTTCTCTTTTCCCCCGTGGTTGGGGAGCTGTGTGGCTGGGATTCCTCCCCATGAGACCCAGGGATTTCTGACCCTTCTCTGCTGAGACCCCATGAAGGCCACACTTTTCTGTATTTCTGTTACAGTTCCTCTGTTGGATATTGATGTATGAGTAGCAGATTGGAGGACGGATTGGTTGGCTGTTACTGAGACTCCTTGCTCTGCTCTGTTATTTATCTCTGTGGAACGATTATCTCTACATGGAGCACCTTAGACTCTGTGGCTATTTTGAAGAAGACTGGTTACTCTGGGAATACCTGCTTGTTCCAAGCCCATGCAAGCAGTCCCCCTAGGGCCCGTGGAGATTTGCTGTATTCAGCTACTACTCTATCTCTGCTTTGGGTCTACTTTGGAGCTCCAATGGAGTACTATATTAAGGACTAGGTGAGCTACTTGTCCTGGTGTTTTGCTTTACTTATCCAGTGAATGTTACTATAGCACTGTAGGAATATACTGATCTACTGGTTAAATGTGGGGTATCTGTCACTTTCATGATTTATGTTATTGTTAAAGGTAATTACTGCTATTCAGTGCATCTTTATTCCGGATGTTGACTCTCTGTCTATACTCTGCTATGTCTATGATCTTTTTATCACCCCCCAGGACCTTCCTGAGGTTCCCTGCATGATATTCAGGCAGGGTGCGGAATGTTTGCCCCCCACTCTGTCCTCTCTACTCTCTGTCTTTTCTACCCTTTGGCACTTTTGGTGCTTCCTTGTCTGTTCTCTCCCCTGTGTTTCCTTCTTTTTCGCTCTGTTTCTATGCCTGATGCTTATATAGGAGATGTGTTATTTCCTTTTTCAGAATAATTTTGGAGATTCTTTTCTGGTTTCTCCTTATTTAATGCTAGATAATGAATATTTTTGAGTACTCTGAACAAGCTTTGCGGTACTTATAGAATCACTGTTGGCTTTTTCCTTTATATGCTTGCAAGATACATTACGCTTCTCTTTTTCTCTCTTATGCCTATATCTTTTATCAAAATGGATAGAATTTCTTTTCGTATCAACTTCAATTTCATTTTTGGAAGGCATAGAGAGGATGTTAAAGAGTTTACCGTAAATCCCAGGAATTCTATCAATTGGGTTGGAATTAAGATAGATTTTTTTCCAATTTATAAGGAAACCGAGTTGAGTCAACAACTGGACAGTTAAGTGAAGTTGATCCTTCAACAGATGAGGGTCCTGTGACATGATTAATATATTGTCCAAATAGATGATCATCCGAATTCCCCTACTTCTCAGAAAAGATACAACTGGCTTCATCAGCTTCGTGAAACACCACGGGCTGATGAGAGGCCGAAAGGAAGACAGGTGAACTGCCACTTTTTCTCCTTCCAGAGAAACTGAAGGAAACTCTGATGATGTGGAGACATGGGAACAGTCAAATAAGCATCCTTGAGATCCAGCTTCACCATCCAAATCAATGGAATCAACAAATCTCAGACAATGAATCCCTTCCATTTTGAAGTGCCTCTACATGACATGAGTGTTTAACTCTTTCAGATTTATCACAGGACGTAAGCCTGTGTCTATTTTCTTTACCAAGAAAATATTGCTTTTGTACCCTGGAGAATCCAGTGGTACCTGAACAGTAGCTCCTTTTAGTCTTAAGTCTTGGACCTCTGAATTCACTAGTAGACTCTCCTCTTTTGAGTATAGGAAAGAATGGGGAATTTGCATTTGAACTGGTAGAGTGTGATATCCTGAAATCGTTTGAAGGATCCATTGATCCGAAGTTATCTGAGACCACATTTGGAGAAAGAGGGTGAATCTGCCTCCAACTTTCTCCGTGAAAAGATGAGGGAAAGGAAAGGAACTTACCTGTAAAAGTTCTGGAACGTAAAGATCCTCTGTTGAATTTGGTTCTCAGAACTCTGCCTCTGTGAGGGAAGAATGGATAGGGAGCCCTGGCCTCCAGATACTCAGGTCTTCTTTCATAAACTGAGGGGTCTTGTTGGAAATTTGACTGGACCCGAGAGGGACTCTGCATTGATCGGCCAGGAAAATGACCCCCTCTTTTCCCCGCCTTCCCAAAAACTCTTGGGTTAAAGACTTTTCTGATGGAAGTTTGAGTCTTATCCAAGGCTGTGAATATAGACACATAATTCCCTAAGTCTTTAATAAATGTGTCTCCAAAAAGTAGCCCTTTGGCTTCAGGACCTGCTTCAGATAAAGCCATTTTAGATAACTTAGGGTCAATTCTAATAAGGATAGAGTGTCACCTCTCAATAGAAAGCGCTGTGTTGGAATTACCTTTAAACAAAATGTCCTTTGGATCCAACCTCTCAAAACATCAGGATCCAAGGGGTTTTTACTAGAGACGGCTTCTTCTGTCAAATCAAAGATTTTGGCAAAGGTCCAACTACACCTAGGAGCTTATCCTGCCAGAGTTTTAGGGATCTATCAATACCTTTTTTAGGATCTCTCCCCGATTTAGATAAAAACTGGATCAGATGGGGGTCCAAAACAGGATTCTTGCAAGATTTGTAAAAAGAAGGCCTAGGACATTCTGGTCTTAATTTATTTCTGGCCTTATTATCTAGAGATTTCCTGATCCAAAAATCAATGTATTTAAAGTCACTATCCCTCAGAATCCATTCTGATGATCTGGTGTGTTTTATTCCTTCAGGATGAAACATATGTTGACACTGATCATCTAGAATGGATCCCAAATCCTGGTCTTTAGAGGATTCTGAAATTTTAACCTTTTTTGGATCAGGAAAAGCTTTACATTCTGATTCTAAGGAATCAGTGTTATAATCATCCGAATCATAAGAATCTTCAGAGGAGGAAGATAACCTGTATGAATCAGGTTTTTGGCAAGCTCTGTTATTTTTACTATGTATTATCACCTCCCTGGTAGAGAGTTTAGAATGTGGTAGTGAACCACTAGATCTTAACCTAGATTTGCTAGCAGAATCATAATGAGAGAGATTAACTTCACTCTCCTTAGGAACACAATGTTTTGTTTTCATTTATCTCTTTTTACCACTTTTTTCTCCCATAGATACATCCATAGGTTTTATGGGAGATGAAGGTTTAATTTTTTCAAAAACTTCATCTAAAGTTTTAGTTAAGGAATCAGACATTTTGTCCATGCAAGTAGAAATTGCTTTCGATACCGTTTTATTGACAGATGCATCCATCAAAGCTTGAATGTGATCATCTGACACAATCAAAAGAGATCCAGAAGCATCCATGAACTCAGAATCCCCAGAACCAGAGTTCTGAGGTAAAAATTTTGGTGGAATGTGTTTAGGGGGGGGGGGGGGTAGTAGGAACGGATGTAAATCCCGGGCTTTTTAGAACCCTCCATGCAGAGCTGATGAAAAGACCTTTTGCTGTCCAAGAGTCACATCAAAGAGATGACTTGCAGGGTTCCCTTGGACAAAGAGATATGCATGTGCTGAATTTTCACTGTAAACCAAGCTAAGTATCATTGTAACACTGTATTTCTGTATTTATCAGTAACTTTGTTGTAATAACCCTTTTTTTAGATATACTTTACTATAACATCTGTTGTTTAAACAATATATCACCAGATATTACATCTGTTTCCTTTGTATTCATTCCACATAATTAACTGATATACCGCAAATCAAATAAATAAGAATGTCGTGATTCATATCCTAATTAGAATATTAATAACTGAATATTAATATTCATAATTCAGTCCACGAATACAACAAAGAGACGGCAGCAGGAGTGGCATGATGCTGAGCAAATATTACTAGTACAAGGCAACTACCAAAGAACTGGCCCAGTAAGCACATATAAATATCAGTGATATTAATATTAGCTCTTTGCCACCAATTCCTCATTAATTACATCTTGTGATATGCTATCTGTTTGTACTAGTATATGTATCAATAAGCTCCCCTATAACCCTCCCATAGACTCACTCCCAGGACACTGTACGACCATCTCACTCCACCTCATTACTCATCCTTTGGGTGGTAGTTGACCAGCACCCACACGGTCTCCCTAGTCCTATAGTATACCACGTTTAATCTTTCACAGAACACACTATATACATAGTGTATAAATTCACACATCTCTCAGTTACTAATCTTAGAAGCTCTGGTGAGTGGTCTTCGTTTTGTTTTTCCCTCTAGTTTTAGACTATGGCCTCTTGTTCTAACAATTTTACTCCTTTGAAATGTACTTCCCTCCTGCACTTTGTTGAATCCCTTCATGTATGTGAATGTGTCTATCATATCCCCTCTCTCTCTGGGCTGGGCTAGGCTATCTGTATCAGACATCCTCCTTGGCCTACCCAGCCACCTCCGGTGTTGCTTGACTTCGAGGTCAGGCAAGGCAGGCACTTAAGCAGCATGATGAGCAGTGTGCTAACTTGTCCTCTTCTGAGATTCAAGCACCGTGCATGGCCAGGCATCATGACAGGACCTCCCCCCAAAGAATTGAACTCAGCCAAGTGGCACCACAACACTAGTCACTACACTATTTATATACTTGTACCTGTAGGATAGACCAGTCACCAGGACGAGACGGTAGGATTTGACTACAATTTACACAACACTTTCTCAGGTGCCGCTCGGTCAATTCAGGTTGCACAGTCAGTGCTCAGTTTCACACTTAGATGTCTTGTTCAGGTGGAGTATGGCAGGATTGTGTGTGCATATATCAAGTGTGGCACACATGCGCAGTGAATAGGTGTGACTCACCGCTCAGCAGCATATCTCACATAATGAGCGTGCTTCTTCTGTAGGCTGCTGGAGAGGCGTAGTGTGTATGGGCAAAAGCTTAAGTGAGGAACAGGCCAGGAAAATGCGACAAAGTGAAATGCGGCAAGACAGTGGGTTTGGGCTCTAAAATCTGGTCTGTCCTGCGTGAATCTGGACATTTGGTTGGCATGCTGTTGTAAAGTGTTGGATAAAATAAGAGTGAGGGAGGGATACCACTGCAGAGCTTCATTTTCCTCACTTGGCAAAATCTGTCAGTGATTTGCAAATGTTTAACAAAATATATACAGTTGATACAGTTACCACATTTGTAATGTCGTTACTACGTACCAATTAATCACTCAGTGTTGGAGCTCTTCTACAGTTAGTGAGGATCCTCTCTCCTAGGGATCTGTTCAAAATATCATCCGTCTGTAAAATATACCCATATTGTGATGATTTGTGGCCATTGAAGGTTGTATGTTGTTATAAATCTTGGTGTCTGGGTCTCATTAGGTCTTAATTTCAATGGAAGAAAAGAGTCTGTTTCCATCCTGAGTGCTCTGTTGTTTATCAGCCTCTGAGCAGTAGTCTTGATCTTAGTTCCTCTAATTCTCTCTTGAACAAATGTATTTATGCACAATTTCTGCGTATATGTAGGAATTCACCTATTGGTATTGCATTTTTCAATTCAATGAAGGTAAATGATGACTAGTTCCATAAAGAATGGAATTAGTGTCTGTGGTTTTGCGATAAAGATCTGTCACCAATAAATGATCTTGATTTTTAATTACTGTCAGGTCAAGGTTTGCATAACATGTAAGGTGAAGATTATAATCATTTCCATAGGATCCCAAGAAGTTTCTCAAAGTTAGATAGAGAATCAGTCCATAAAATAAACAGCTCTATGTAGCGATACCAGAGTAAAATATGGTCAGTATAGGGGATGTTAAAATCAGGAGACAATTTATTCTTCCCACCAACCCATATATAAATTTGCATATGATGGAGCACAGCAAGTTCCCATTTTTGTAACTCTGATTTGAAAGTAGAATCTGCTGTTAAAGGTGAAAAAGATGTAGTGTAGAGCAAAACCATGGCAATTCAATGTAAAAGGCAATTTCTTCCATGAAATGTCTCTCATCTTTGACCATCATCCTCCGTACTGCCTGACATCCAATCTGATAACTGATGGGTATGTACTGGGATTCTACATCAGCAACATAACGGGTTCTCAGTCAGATCAGTCAGCAACGTAGCGGGTTCTCAGCCTGTCCAGTCGGCAATGTAGCGGGTTCTCAGTCAGATCAGTCAACAACATAGCTGGTTCTCAGCCGGATCAGTCAGCAATGGAATCGGAACAGATCAGGATACGCAGGAACGTCGTCAGGCAGGCCAGGTCATACACGAACAAAGCAGCAGCAGTAACTAGCGCTAAGTGCAGGTACACCAGGAAAGGGCACCTGTCTACGGCCATGACAGGGTATAAAAAGGGTTGGCCCTGGGTGGAGTCAATTACACGGACCAATAAGAAATGCGGCAGTCAAAACAAGGAAGTGAAAATGTCGCCGCCCGACACCATGAGCACAGGCACCATGATAGTACCCCCCTCTCAACGACCCCCTCCCCACGGAGGAGGACCAGGTTTTGAAGGAAACTTGGCATGAAACGGTTCAGCCACAAAACATTTTCCCATTGATTTTTCTGGGGGAGCCTCAGCCTGAGTTGCCAAGATCTTCTAGCCAAGTGGAGACGTAATGCTGGTACTTAATGTAGCAAGGATGCGATCATGAGGAATAATTGGTACCGGCTTCTCTTTAGATTCCAAATCAGGTCCATGCTGCCTGGACAGTGCATCAGCATGAACATTCTTGGACCCAGGTAGATTGGACACTATGAAATTGAAGCGAGAAAGAAAAAGTGCCTGTCTAGGCGACAATCTCTTAGCTTCAGAAAGATACAACAGATTTTTATGATCGGTAAGAATTAGAATCGGTGCCCTAGTGCTCTCCAACAAGTGGCGCCATTCACGGAGAGCAAGAATGATGGCCAACAGTTCTCGGTCACCAATCTCATACACCAACTACGCCTTGGTCAATTTTTTAGAAAAAAACCTGCATTGTTTGAGTACTTGATCAGGACCAGACCTTTGTGACAACACAGCTCCAACCCCTGTATCCGAGGTGTCTACCTCCAGGGTATATGGCAGATCAGGTTTGGGGTGGGACAGAACCAGTGCAGAGTAGTGATGAGCGAGCATGCTCGGCCGAAGCTCGGTTCGGCTCGAGCATCGCTCTGCTCGGCACATGGCGGTACTCGTACGAGTACCGCATGTGCTCGCCCGCCATGTTCGGGTCTCCTCCCCGCACGTTTCGCGGCTGCTGCGTAGCCAATAAACGTGCGGGGAGGCTCTGACATCAGTGTAATGCCAGCAGCCATGTTGGCTGCTGGCATTACACTGATTGGCTGGCCAGAACCCGTGATCGGGTGCTGTATAGCACCTGACCAGCGAGTTCGGCTCAGTCTTAGCCAGGGAGAGATGAGGATAGGAAGGGAAAGTCAGTGTAGGGAGAAGAAAAGTGTGTTTGAACAACATAAAGACCCAAAAGTCCTTTTTAGGACTATTGTGTGTGGGGGCAGCAGTTGTATTTTGTTTGGGGGGGCAGAGATTTAAAAAAAAAATGTCACATATTCCGTTCACTGTGCCTAGCCGCAGATTAGCAGCACATTCTGTTTAGTGTGCAAAGTTGCAGATTAGCAGCACATTCTGGTTAGTGTGCAAAGTTGCAGATTAGCAGCACATTCTTTTTAGTGTGCAAAGTTGCAGATAAGCAGCACATTCTGTTTAGTGTGCAAAGTTGCAGATTAGCAGCACATTCTGTTTAGTGTGCAAAGTGTAAAAAATAAAAGTCACATATTCCGTTCACTGTGCCTAGCCGCAGATAAGCAGCACATTCTGTTTAGTGTGCAAAGTTGCAGATTAGCAGCACATTCTGTTTAGTGTGCAAAGTGTAAAAAATAAAAGTCACATATTCCGTTCACTGTGCCTAGCCGCAGATAAGCAGCACATTCTGTTTAGTGTGCAAAGTTGCAGATTAGCAGCACATTCTGTTTAGTGTGCAAAGTGTAAAAAATAAAAGTCACATATTCCGTTCACTGTGCCTAGCCGCAGATAAGCAGCACATTCTGTTTAGTGTGCAAAGTTGCAGATTAGCAGCACATTCTGTTTAGTGTGCAAAGTGTAAAAAATAAAAGTCACATATTCCGTTCACTGTGCCTAACCGCAGATAAGCAGCACATTCTGTTTAGTGTGCAAAGTTGCAGATTAGCAGCACATTCTGTTTAGTGTGCAAAGTGTAAAAAATAAAAGTCACATATTCCGTTCACTGTGCCTAGCCGCAGATTAGCAGCACATTCTGTTTAGTGTGCAAAGTTGCAGATTAGCAGCACATTCTGTTTAGTGTGCAAAGTGTAAAAAATAAAAGTCACATATTCCGTTCACTGTGCCTAGCCGCAGATAAGCAGCACATTCTGTTTAGTGTGCAAAGTTGCAGATTAGCAGCACATTCTGTTTAGTGTGCAAAGTGTAAAAAATAAAAGTCACATATTCCGTTCACTGTGCCTAGCCGCAGATTAGCAGCACATTCTGTTTAGTGTGCAAAGTTGCAGATTAGCAGCACATTCTGTTTAGTGTGCAAAGTGTAAAAAATAAAAGTCACATATTCCATTCACTGTGCCTAGCCGCAGATTAGCTGCACATTCTGTTTAGTGTGCAAAGTTGCAGATTAGCAGCACATATTCCGTGTAATATGAAGAAGGCGGGTAAAAAGGGATGGGGAAGTGGACGTGATCCTGATAGTTCAGGGCGCGGGTCAGGACGCGTAGAAACTGTGCCTGGTGCCAGAGCACAAGAAAGAAAGACATCCACCATACCTAGCTTCATGTCTCAGTTTACAGGGCGTCGCAGGACATCACTCTCGAGGTCAGACCACTGCGAACAGGTGGTCGGTTGGATTTCAGCTGATACTGCTTCCAGTCGGTTAAGCACCACCCTGTCTTCCACCAAGTCCACTCTCAGTAGCCAAGAGTCTGGTCAACATAATCCTCACCCTGATCATCCTTCCTCCCACCATAGAGGGTCTGGCCAAAGAAGTGATCCCACACTGGGATATAGTGAGGAGCTCGCCTCATCACCAATCCTTCATTTGAACCTCTCTCCAAGCACGCTTGCAGAGGAACATGACATCTTGTGCCCTGATTCACAACCTCTAGAGGGTACCCAATCACAAGAAGATGACAGAGGGGAACGGCATTTAAGGTCAAAGGAAGTGGATGATGATGATAAGACACAGTTGCCATCAAATCAACCACTATTACTGTCTCAAGACCTTGATGAGGAGGATGATACACAGTTGTCAATGACTGAGTATGTGGTGGGATCAAGAAATGAGGAGGATGATCAGAGTGAGGAAGTGGAGGAGGACTTGGTGGACGATGAGGTCACTGACCCCACCTGGGAAGGTGGAGAGCCGAGCGATGACGGCGATGACAGACAGGCTGGAAGAGGCAGTGGTGTGGCTAAAGAAAGAAGGCGGACCGCACCAAACCGGCCCGCAAATGTTCCACGGAGCACCCCCTTGCGTAAATCTCCCTTGCCAAGGGCTAGGTGTTCCACGGTATGGCGTTTTTTTAAGGAAAGTGCGGACGACAAAAAAATTGTAGTTTGCAACCTGTGCCACACCAGAATGAGCCGAGGCATGAACACTAGAAACCTCACCACCACCAGCATGATCCGACACATGGCATCCAAGCACCGTAATAAGTGGGAGGAACGCCAGGATCGCCAATCTGTGTCTGCAGGCCACACCACTGCCTCCTCTTCCCCTGTTTTCGGTGCCGGCCAATCGCCTGTCGAAGGCGCAGGCCCGCATACCTCCCGCCCTGCACCTGTACCATCTGAAGCACCATCAGAGACCACATCCACTTCCCTGTCCCAGCGCAGCGTCCAAATGTCGTTACCCCAGGCATTTGAGCACAAGCGAAAATACCCAGCCACCCACCCACAGGCCATAGCACTAACCTCACACCTTTCCAAATTACTGGCCATCGAAATGCTGCCATTTAGGCTTGTGGAGACTGAGTCCTTCCGCAGCCTGATGGCAGCAGCTGTCCCTCGGTACGCAGTCCCCAGCCGCCACTACTTTTCCCGGTGTGCCGTCCCCGCATTACACCACCATGTGTCCCGTAACATAACCCGTGCCCTGACCAACGCAGTTACTGGGAAGGTCCACTTAACGACTGACACATGGACAAGTGCTTGTGGCCAGGGACGCTACATTTCCCTGACGGCACACTGGGTGAATGTCGTGGAGGCTGGGAGCGACTCGGACCCTGGGATGGCACAGGTGCTACCCACGCCGAGGATTGCGGGCCCTACCTCCATCAGGGTTTCCGCCAGCACCTACGTTATTGGCTCCTCCTCCTCCGTTTCCACCTCCGAATTCTCTGCGCGCAGCGCCACTCACCCATCAGCCGGTAGCTGGAAGCAGTGTAGCACTGCAGTGGGGAAGCGTCAACAGGCCGTGCTGAAGCTGATCTGCCTTGGGGACAAACAGCACATGGCCTCAGAGCTGTTGCAGGGGATTAGTCACCAGACCGAGCAGTGGCTCTCGCCACTCAACCTGCAACCAGGCATGGTTGTGTGTGATAATGGGCGTAACTTGGTGGCGGCTTTGGAGCTCGGCAAGCTCACACACGTACCATGCCTAGCGCATGTATTTAATTTAGTGGTTCAGCGATTTCTAAAAACCTACCCCAATTTGCATGATCTCTTGACCAAGGTGCGCCGCGTGTGTGCACATTTCCGTAAGTCATCAACAGCTTCAGCCGGCCTGTTGAAGCTGCAGCAGCGCTTACAATTGCCAGCTCACCAGCTGCTGTGTGACGTGAGCACGCGCTGGAACTCCACCTTCCACATGTTGGCCCGGCTTTGTGAGCAGCAGAGGGCAGTAGTGGAGTACCAGCTGTTACACGGTCGTCGCCTCTCCGTTCAACTTCCTCTAATCAGAAGTGAGGAGTGGGAATGGATGTCAGACCTCTGTGAGGTTTTACACAATTTTGAGGAATCGACACAGATGGTGAGCGGCGATAACGCTATTATCAGTGTAACCATCCCACTTCTGTGTCTACTGAAACGCTCGCTGCTCACAATTAAAACCGACGCTTTGCATGTGGAAGAGGTGGAAATGGGGGAGGAAGAGCTTACACAAGGTGATAGCCAGAGCACCCTCACTTCGTCTTCTCAGCGACAATTGGAGGAGGCGGAGGAGGAGGAGGAGGAGGAGGAAGACACGGTTGCCTCCGCTACAGAGGGTAGCCATGGAACTTTAGTTCCATCTCTTCAGCGTGGGTGGGCAGAAGAGGAGGAAGAGGATGAGGAGATTGAGAGTCATCCTCCTGGTGAGGACAGCGAAATCTTGCCTGTTGGTACTCTGGCACACATGGCTGACTTTATGTTAGGCTGCCTTTCCCGTGACCCACGCGTTATACGCATTTTAGACAACACGGATTACTGGGTGTTCACCCTTCTGGACCCCCGCTACAAAGAGAATTTCTCATCTCTCATTCCTCCGGTGGAGAGGACAAGCAAAATGGTGCAATACCAGAAGGTTCTTGTCGAAAAATTGCTCCAAAATTTTCCATCTGACAACGCTGGCGGCAGAGTACGTGCTACCTTGGCCAACCGAGAAGGGGAGAAAAGGGGAGCACACAGCAGTTCCGACAAAGGCAGGGCAACACTCTCCAAGGCGTGGGACACCTTCATGACACCCCGCCAGCACCCTCACCCTGATGCGCAGCCTAGTGTCACAAGGAGGGAAAAGTTTTGGAAGATGGTGAAGGAGTACGTAGCAGACCGTGTCAGCGTCCTCAATGATCCCTCTGTGCCTTACAACTACTGGGTGTCCAAGCTGGACACGTGGTATGAACTGGCACTCTACGCCTTGGAGGTGCTGGCCTGCCCTGCCGCCAGCGTTCTGTCTGAGCGGGTATTTAGTGCTGCTGGTGGCATCATAACAGATAAGCGTATCCGCCTTTCCACCGAAAATGCTGATAGGTTGACACTTATAAAAATGAACAAGGCCTGGATTTCCCCTGACTTCTCCACTCCACTGGAGGAAAGCCCCGGGTGAACATAAAGTGACTTTATATATGTTATTTTATTTACAATGATGGGAATACTCTGTATTCCCATTCACCCCTTCCACCGAAAAAACGGGTATATGGTTGACTCTCTTCCATATACCCTGGGATATAATTTTTATATAGGGCCAGCTCACCAGCGGGCCCTGTGATATAATTTTTATATAGGGCCAGCTCACCAGCGGGCCCTGTTTGACAACTTTTTGTATAGGTCAGCTCACCAGCGGGCCTTCTTATATAATGTTTTATTGGGTCAGCTCTCTAGCGGGCCCTCTCATATAATGTTTTATAGCGTCATCTCACTAGCGGGCCTTCGCATATAATGTTTAGGATGGTCAGCTCCGCAGCAGACCCTCACCCATAATGTTTTAGATGGTCGGCTCAGCGCACGTTTCCCTCTTAATCATGGCCTCAGTTCAGAAAAATCTAGGAAATTTTTGGGAGAACTTGCCTCTGCGCACGTTTCCCTCTTAATCATGGCCTCAGTTCAGAAAATCAAGGAAATTTTGTGCAGAATTTGCCTCTGCGCACGTTTCCCTCTTAATCATGGCCCCAGTTCAGAAAAATCGAGGAAATTTTGTGCAGAATTTGCCTCAGCGCACGTTTCCCTCTTAATCATGGCCCCAGTTCAGAAAAATCGAGGAAATTTTGTGCAGAATTTGCCTCAGCGCACGTTTCCCTCTTAATCATGGCCCCAGTTCAGAAAAATCCTTCGGCTTCTTCTGACCACTCAGATGTTTTTGCCCCCTTATGTGTCAAATCAGTGAGGGGCTTTGCAATCTTGGAAAAGTCACAAATAAACTTTCGATGATAATTGGCAAAGCCAAGAAATCTTTGGATGGCCTTGAGACCAGTGGGACGCGGCCATTGTAGCACAGCAGCAAGTTTCTCTTTACCCATAGCTATGCCATGTTTGGAAATGACATAACCCAAGAAGGGCACCATAGACTTGTGAAATTCACACTTTTCGATCTTACAGAAAAGTTTGTTCTCTCTTAGCCTCTGAAGCACTGTAGCAACATGTATACGATGCATATCCAAGTCAGGAGAATGAATTAAAATGTCGTCCAGGTAGACCACTATGCAGGACTGCAATAAATCTCGAAATACATCGTTGATTAGTTCTTGAAACACTGCTGGAGCGTTACAAAGCTCGAACGGCATTACCAGATATTCGTAATGTCCTGAGCGAGTATTAAAAGCGGTTTTCCACTCATCACCTTCTTTGGTACAAATGAGATTATATGCAGCTCTTAGATCGAACTTAGTAAATATGGTAGTGCCCTTAAGATGGTCAAACAGTTCCGTGATGAGTGGAATAGGGTAGGCACTTTTGACCATTAACTTATTAAGGCCTCTATAATCAATGCATGGCCTAAGTTCACCAGACTTCTTTTTTACAAAAAAAATACAGCCCCTGCCGGTGAGGATAATCTTCAAATGATGCCACGCTCCAGAGCATCCGAAATATATTCTTCCAACCACGATTCTCCTCGCAGGAGAGAGGATACGTTCTGACTCTCGGGGGCACAGAACCAGGTGCAATATCAATAGCACAATCGTACAGTCGGTGCAGTGGCAGTGTGCTAGCCTCTCCCTTACTAAACACATCACTGAAAGACTGGTATTCATGCGGTAGGGAGGGAGAGATACACAGGATCCTAGTAGGCTGCCGTAAACAATGAATCATACAGTAATCCGACCAAGCCAATATCTCAGAGGATCTCCAATCAAATCTGGGATTGTGTGTCTGCAACCAAGGGAAACCCAAAATGACCGCATAATGTGGGACTGAATGATCTGGAAGGATATTGTTTCAAAATGCAGTGCTCCAATCTGCACAGATAGTGGACAAGTCTCCTAGGTAACCTGAGGAGGCACCAAAGGTCACCCATCAATTGCTTTGATGGCCATAGGGGTCACAAGTTCGACCAATGGAATGTTGTGAAAGACGGCAAACTCCTTGTCCATGAAATACCCAGCCACGCCCGAATCTATCAGTGCCTGTGTAGTAAAAGAGGAGCTAGATCAGGATACCAACACCTCTACTACCGGTTTGGACTGTACAACCTCTGGGGACTGTTGAACACCACCTAGGACCTGTCCCTTACGGGTACCTAGGTGCGTGCGTTTTCCGGACACACAGGACAATTGCGTAAATGGTGACCATCTTTGCCACAGTAAAGACACAAGCCATTCTTGTGGAGGAAGGACCGTTCCTCCTTAGTCAGCCTTGTGAATCCCACCTGCATAGGTTCCGCTAAATCGGCATGACCAGGCAGCAAGGGAGGAGAGGAAGGCAAGGGTGGGACTTCATTCTTGTGCCACTGCCCAGTGGAGGGCTTTGGTTTACAGTCTTTGTTCTGCGTCCTTTATCTGATTTGCGTGTCAATTAGATTGACAAACTCAATAAATTTACCCAGGGCTTCCGGCAATTCGCGGGCAGCAATCTCTTCTTTAATTCTATCACTGAGACCTTGCGTGAAGGCAGCCACAAGAGCCTCATCATTCCATCTAACCTCGGCTGCTAGTGTCTGGAATTCGATGGAGTAGTCCGCAACTGTTCGGTTATCCTGACAGATACTCATTATTTGTTTAGCAGCCGAGATGTTATGCCCAGGAACCTCAAAAACACTGCGAAAGGCCCTTACAAATTCTGTAAAATTGGAGCTAATGGGTTTAGCCTTCTCCCATATAGGATTCGCCCAGACTAGGGCTCTACCCGTCAACAATGAAATCATGAACCCAATTTGACTTCTTTCCGTAGGAAAGGCTTGTGGGGCAAAATTAAAAAAAAAATTTCGAGCTGATTCAGAAACCCCCGGCATAAGGTAGGCTCCCCATCGTATCTTAGAAGGAGTGCTGCAATAGCGGATAACCCTTTACCTGGGAGATTCACACCCATAGCTTGGGCCATCGGTGCTTGAGCTGGGGTTGCCACCGAGGCCTGAGCTGATTTGTCAAGATGCACAGTCCGCTCTAGAATAGTTTGCACGACCACTGACAATTGATCGAGGCGCTGTTCGTACATATCCATCCTCCAATGGATATTCAGGGAGCTACCTTCACCCGAATTGTCTGAGGTCATTGGCCCTTTCGTACTGTGACGGTTTTTGATGAACACTTGTAAGGTTAAAATATCTTTATTGAAAATGAAGTACGGGCAGCATAAATGTTCATACCCACACAAGCCCAGAATAAGACGATACAAGTACTGTCTACAGTACACAATGGTAGGTAGGTACAGTATATCAACAATGAACAGACAAGCAGCAAGTTCCCTAGAGAGCTTTGTTATATCAAAAAGGACAAAATCAGAATCTAGAACTGTATTTTACCTGCCTTCCCCACCAGTCCCCAACTACGAGTGTTATCATTTTTGCACACTTATGAATTTAGGACAACAATTATGTGTGACAGTTGCTATTTAATTCTATCTAGACCTCCTTAAGTAAACCTCACCTCCCAGTATCATTGTCTACCTTTGCTTGTTGGGTTAAATGGGTTATGCACTCTGCCGGTATAGATTCTAATCATTTGTGACTCATTCCTCCAGAGGGCCTCCAACTAGAGGATATCCTTAAGGAAGTGGATTAGTCTAGGAAATCTACTTTCGAAAGATTTTATTTTATTTCAAACTTATCGCTCATGTTCATACCTGGGAACTTCCAGTTGAGGTCTACCCGGAGGGGAGTCCTCTGGTGCAGCAGAGGGTGACAATAATGATGCCAATCATGTCAAAAAGGGGCAGGGCTTGACACATGTTGGGGGAGCAGGGCTTAAAGGTGCCACACAGAAGGCTGGGGAAGGAGGAACACCGGGAAAAACAGCAGATATGGGTAGAGTTTCAATAGAAACACATCTCCACATCCAGAGGACTCAGTCTCTGCCCCGGAGAACCGGTAAAGCTCTGTCAGAACCGGAGTCTCTGGGGGAAATCCAGAGAGTTCCCAGGTATGTTCATGTTTCTATGAATGTTGTTAATCAGCTTTAAACTTGCATAATATGAGCCTCCATTCTTGTAATCAAATTTGAATATTTTCCTAACACAGTCCAGTTTGTATTTTGACATTTATAAAAGCAGATTCCTCCTGAAGAAGAGGCAGGGTTGCCACAAAACATGTTGAGGATTTTTAGTATATTTTAAATAAATTTTATACTTCATTTATCTGGTCTGCTGTTCCTTTGGAGACTCACAAACTGAGACAATATATATTGATCGATCTGGATATATTGATACGAGCTTGTACAGTTCTGTTGCAGGGAGAACTAGCATCCAAAATCCCTGCTGGCCTTTAACCAGTTGTGTGGTACTGCAGCCGGTCAGACATTATCTGTCATCAACCATAGTGAACAGTGGTCATCCCAGCCAGGTCTGGCTTTTCCTGCACTCGTTAGAGCACAGATCTGGTTAGTCTGGTCCTATTTGCGGATGAATACATACGTCCCTCACAGATTCACCCTGAGATCTGTTCTCTCTTTTGTATTGCTCAGGATCGCACCACTACCCGGCATTAACCACGATCTACTACAAGACAAAGGCACTACATCACCTACTCACCATTCCCATCCATTGAGGTTTGTTGAGTGACCACCACACGGTATCGCCATGGGGGGGGGGTATCCTGTGAACTTTTCAAAATATTTTGATGTTTAGACTATCTCTAGGGGTCTGCGCTTGTCCATTTTTTCTACAAGTGACAGGTGCTACTTAGGACACTGTGGACTATAGCGCAACCCAGAGGCGTCACAGTATCACACATTTGGTTCCTATATATTTTGGCTTATTTACATGATACAGTTACGAGAGCGCTAAAAGTGTATGTTCTTTTTTTCTCATGATTTTATTAAAGACGGAGGTAATATCTCTCATTTTTATACTGTTATTGGATTTTTTGTGCAGTTCAGAGATACAGGCAGTTATATCAGTTACAAGACCGTTTAAAGGAAAGGATGAGCACTGATTGGTCAAGAAATATATCAGTGACTGTCAAGTTTGTTTTTGTCGTAAACAGATTTTATCTTCGCTGCTGAGGGTTTTGTAAAGAAAGTACATAATATTCATCTTTAATAAAATCCTGACTTTATTCATGAAAGTTAGGGAAATCTTCAAATGTTCCTTTATTTGCCTGAAGTTCACAGTATAATTCAGCCAGACCTGTAAAGTCAATGAAAATTCCTCACTAAATGATGACTAAGAAAAGAGCAGGGAAAGATCTTCTGTGTGACACCAGTTTAATCTGATTAGTGATTAGATTTGGTGCTTGAAATCTCAAGGGAGTATTTCTCAAGGGTTCTTTACAGCAGCTCCGAAACATCCCGTTGCTGGCTGAGAGCCCACATGGTGATTGGATATTAACCTAGAATCTAATTAATCTGTGAATGAATTATGAATCACAAATAAAAAGGTTTATAATCAATTTTAACCAAGTTGCTTGTGGAGATAAGATAAAGAGAGGATGCCAAAATGAAGTGCTTGGTAAAACTGCTTTACATTGGGTGATTTTCAGAAAGATAACATTGCAATACATCAAAGCAACAACTTAGATTCATGCTATTAAATGTATAGGATGAATTTTTTTTTCAATTTACATATTTATTAAAATTCTTATTGGAAGCAGCAGGAAGTGAGCCTCATTATAATAATAGGAAAGGGCCGTATTACAATATAGCTGCTTCTTCATACGCAGCCTTGATAAGATCTGGAGTTTAATGGGTGACTGTGCTTCTCCTTGCAGACATTGATTCATTCAAATGGAAATAGATTATTTTAAATCAGGGACTCAAACATTATTCTTTAGACTAGAGGGTAAAATAATTAGTTGCTAAAGACAAATTAAATTTAGAATGCCACTAACAGGAAAGGGTCTTGTGGAATGGTTAGAACGGATAGTAATATTATGTTCATGTTGGAATACACGGGACAAGGATAGTGGGGGAGAGGAAAACAGGTGAAATATAACATCTAACTCAGATGGATTAGATACAATGCTAAACAAAAATTTGACACACCAGTCAAGCCATAAGACTTGCTTTTCCCACAGAAATCTCACATTTGCAGTGTTGTTACTACTGCAAGGGATTCTGGGTAGGCATATGCAAATAAGTTTAACAATGAATCACCTTTTTGTCTCAAACCCCACTTTATACATGGAATCCTTAGAGAATGTGTATGCTGAGCAACAGCTTTAAGACACAACTCAGGAAGCGATGCAAAGCCAGTGAACCACTCATGGACAGCAATTTTATTGTGATGCAACTCGTCAGCGTGAGGTTGGTTTTACTGGCTTGCTGTTGAGGCTTGGTGCACATGTGGAGCACAAACTGAAAAGGTTTTCTCTTGTCAAACTCTCATATTCATATCGCAATACACTTAGACCCCAGGTGTACTCTGAGATACAAGTGCTGTTAATTCACCTACCTTGAAATTCACCCCCTTGAAATTCCCCCTGTCTGTCCCTGAATTTAAGCTAGTTAGGTCTCCCAGCTGAGACTGTCGGGCTTGGATCCCTATTACAAATTATTATATATTGGGATTGCCCTGAGGGCAATCAGGTGTGACACATTTAAAATAGCCGATAAGAAATTGTTACAGTACCTTTGCAGCAGCTGCTCGAGTCGACCACATCACTTATCCAGCGGCTCTGGCCGCATCCTGTGTTGGCTCTCTGCCATTTGTCCTCAGGCGCGGCTTGGCCGCGTCTTGTGCCCTGGCGGCTCAGGCGCCTACTGGGTGCGTGCACGGCTCTAGCCGCTCCTGCTGTTGGCATTCCGGCATATGGGTTGTGTCATCATTTGGGCGCACATCCAAGGGCATGGGCGTGCGCTCCATTTAAAGGGACAGCCACCTGTTGGCTACTCCTCCTCTTCCTGAACCTTTACTATTTAAACTGCCTGGACACAGGGCTCAGTCGCCCTTTCATTGGTGTCCAGTGCAGTGGTGTTCTGTGCATTATCTGGTTTGTCTGTCTACCCGACCTGGTGCTGACCTGTGGCTCTGTCTGACTATCCGCTCCATGTATGATGCTTGGCTTAGTTGGATAACCATTCTGGTGCAGACCTGCGGCTCTGGCTGACTACCCGTTCCGTGTATGACTCCTGGCTTGTCTGACTACCCGTTTTGGTGTTGACCTGGGGCTCTGTCCACTGCGCATCCAGCTTCAGTGGATATCTTATCTGGTGCAAACCTGTGGCTCTGTCTGACTACCCGCTCCTTGCATTACCCCTGGCTTGTCTGACTACCAATTCTGGCGCTGACCTGTGGCTCTATCTGATTATCCTCTAGTGTGGCCTTCTGTGAAGTTAGATACCCAACCTGGTGTGGGTTTGTGGCTCTGGCAGACTTACTCCTAGTTGCCTTCCTATTTGTCTGGCTTCTCCCAGGTGCGGATCTGTGGCATTGCAGACTACTCCTTGTCCCATCGCTGGGACTTATCTCAAGAGAATCACATGGAAGCAGTCGTCTATTTCTGGTAGTTGTTGCTTGCTCTGTTGTTCGCTTCTTTATTACCATCTATTGTGATATTTCTGTTTCCTTGATTGTGCCTAATAAAGTTGGTGTTACCTTGTAGTACTTGTCCTGTGTTTTCTTGCCGAACCGTGACAGAAATAGAACAGACACAGAGAGATGTGGGGGAGGCAGACCACGAGGAGCCAGTACCAGGGTGATTTAAAACATACCAAAAAGGAGTAAATTATATCATAAAGACAGCTTCAGGGTTGGAGTGCAGAACTGATGCAGAGATGGTGCAGAATAGAAAGGTTGATTAGAACAGACCTGTAGGGAAGAGACCAAGGGTTAACGGGGTATTGGTGTTATCATGAGTATATCAGTTGTATAGAACCTAAAGGCGCAGCATAGGGATGGATCTGTTGTGGTAGTTTATTCTAAAACATCTTAGTAATTATATGGGAGTCATGTTGCAAGGCCCACCATGCTGATGTGTGTATATGTGTGCAGCATAATGACATTGCCATGCAAACACCCCCTCTTTTGTGAGGCTATGCTCACATACTCAATGATGTCTTAATCCAATGTCCCAGGCACATAAACATATGGTTGGTTAGCATCCCCTTGTTCCTAAACGTATGGTCTCCAGAGGGGTAGAAAACCCATTGCAAAATAATGGGTTGTCTGCTCAAACGGAATGCAAATGATGGTTCATCTGTTGCATGGACAGGTATCCATAGCATGACCCATCAAAGAACAGAGGAATGTCCACCTGTGTCTCCTGAAGCCTTGACTCCAATTCCATGAAGCTCAACCCTTGATGTTCTGGACTGCTGGTGTTGATGCAATGTGAAACTTGAATATGATAGCAACCTCTTTTGAACGTTTCACATATTAACAGAATACTCCAGTATATGTGCATGTGTTGCTTAAGATCCAGGTTGATATTCTGTACAGTAATACTGCTCTTCCTCAGGGTTAAAATACCTTTTGTTGAACACACGAGTGATGAATTGTACTATACATTATAGCTGCAGTTATATAAAATGGATGCAATACAAGCCTTTGTTGGAATATTTCAGTGTGTAATGGTGGATAAGTGAACTCATGCTACTGGAATGTATCCAAAGGAATTGCTCTTCTTAATGTTACAAATCTCCATATATGACCAGATGTGTAGATAGACGTGTGCAGCATGTAACCCTTTGTCTAAGAAAAGGAGTCTCCATCTTGTTTCATACTTCGTATGCCTGATTCCAGTCTTCAGTGAGACACAATGCTGCATGATATGACAGAGCTGTACCTGCCTGTAAACCACATATTAATTTGAATAAATAAATACCTCTATAAAGATAGAAGTGGTACTGGAGTTATTAAAAGAAAAGGATTTCTAACACTTCTTGGTGGACAATGCAGACACAGACTTAAGGAGGAAGCTTTTAACTCTACAGTCTGTGCAAAGAGTCACAATTTGTTTTCTGGATCATTTCAACATGGAGAGAGGACTGTGGTGAGGAGAAGCCGTCAATATTAAAAGGTACGAAGGAGGCAAGGCAGTAACCCAAGGACCCCCTACTATTGGATGTAAAGGGAAGTGGGATGTGTGTATGTTGTGGATGCCGCCAGTACAGCCATACCTGGGGGGATAAAGCAGAGGGCACACTGTATAAAGTCCTTCTTTATGGGTATGTAAAATCTCATATGAAACAAAGATATCAGGGTACTACAACATTGTAACACATATTGCTTAAAAGTTATATGTTAGCAATATGGAGTGGCTTAAAGGGATAATATTTAGTGTTGAGCGAGAATGCTCGGCCGATGCTCGGATCGGCTCGAGCATCGCTCTGCTCGGCACATGGCGGTACTCGTACGAGTACCGCATGTGCTCGCCCGCCATGTTCGGGTCTCCTCCCCGCACGTTTTGCGGCTGCTGCGCAGCCAATAAATGTGCAGGGAGGCTCTGACATAAGTGTAATGCCAGCAGCCATGTTGGCTGCTGGCATTACACTGATTGGCTGGCCAGAACCCGTGGTCGGGTGCTGTATAGCACCTGACCAGCGAGTTCGGCTCAGTCTTAGCCAGGGAGAGATGAGGATAGGAAGGGAAAGTCAGTGTAGGGAGAAAAAAGCAAAATTGTGAAAAAAAAAGAACCAAAAGTCCTTTTTAGGACTACTGTGTGTGGGGGCAGCAGGTTATTTTGTGTGGGGGGGAAAAAACAAAAAAAAAAAAATTTCATATATTCTGTTTAGTGTGCAAAGTTGCAGATTAGAGCACATTCTGTTTAGTGTGCAAAGTTGCAGATTAGAGCACATTCTGTTTAGTGTGCAAAGTTGCAGATTAGAGCACATTCTGTTTAGTGTGCAAAGTTGCAGATTAGAGCACATTCTGTTAAGTCTTCAAACTAAAATATCAAAGTCACATATTCCATTCAGTGTGCGTTGCCGCAGTTTAGCAGCACATTCTGTGTACTGTGCAGAGTTGCAGAATAGGAAGAAATACTGTTAAGTCTTCAAACTAAAATATCAAAGTCACATATTCCATTCAGTGTGCTTCGCCGCAGTTTAGCAGCACACTCTGTGTACTGTGCAGAGTTGCAGAATAGGAAGAAATACTGTTAAGTCTTCAAACTAAAATATCAAAGTCACATATTCCATTCAGTGTGCTTCGCCGCAGTTTAGCAGCACATTCTGTTTACTGTGCAGAGTTGCAGAATAGGAAGAAATACTGTTAAGTCTTCAAACTAAAATATCAAAGTCACATATTCCATTCAGTGTGCTTCGCCGCAGTTTAGCAGCACATTCTGTGTACTGTGCAGAGTTGCAGAATAGGAAGAAATACTGTTAAGTCTTCAAAGTAAAATATCAAAGTCACATATTCCATTCAGTGTGCGTCACCGCAGTTTAGCAGCCTATTCTGTGTACTCTGCACAGTTGCAGAATAGGAAGAAATACTGTTAAGTCTTCAAAGTAAAATATCAAAGTCACATATTCCATTCAGTGTGCTTCGCCGCAGTTTAGCAGCACATTCTGTTTACTGTGCAGAGTTGCAGAATAGGAAGAAATACTGTTAAGTCTTCAAACTAAAATATCAAAGTCACATATTCCATTCAGTGTGCTTCGCCGCAGTTTAGCAGCACATTCTGTGTACTGTGCAGAGTTGCAGAATAGGAAGAAATACTGTTAAGTCTTCAAAGTAAAATATCAAAGTCACATATTCCATTCAGTGTGCGTCACCGCAGTTTAGCAGCCTATTCTGTGTACTCTGCACAGTTGCAGAATAGGAAGAAATACTGTTAAGTCTTCAAAGTAAAATATCAAAGTCACATATTCCATTCAGTGTGCGTCACCGCAGTTTAGCAGCCTATTCTGTGTACTCTGCACAGTTGCAGAATAGGAAGAAATACTGTTAAGTCTTCAAAGTAAAATATCAAAGTCACATATTCCATTCAGTGTGCGTCACCGCAGTTTAGCAGCCTATTCTGTGTACTCTGCACAGTTGCAGAATAGGAAGAAATACTGTTAAGTCTTCAAAGTAAAATATCAAAGTCACATATTCCATTCAGTGTGCGTCACCGCAGTTTAGCAGCCTATTCTGTGTACTCTGCACAGTTGCAGAATAGGAAGAAATACTGTTAAGTCTTCAAAGTAAAATATCAAAGTCACATATTCCATTCAGTGTGCGTCACCGCAGTTTAGCAGCCTATTCTGTGTACTCTGCACAGTTGCAGAATAGGAAGAAATACTGTTAAGTCTTCAAAGTAAAATATCAAAGTCACATATTCCATTCAGTGTGCGTCACCGCAGTTTAGCAGCCTATTCTGTGTACTCTGCACAGTTGCAGAATAGGAAGAAATACTGTTAAGTCTTCAAAGTAAAATATCAAAGTCACATATTCCATTCAGTGTGCGTCACCGCAGTTTAGCAGCCTATTCTGTGTACTCTGCACAGTTGCAGAATAGGAAGAAATACTGTTAAGTCTTCAAAGTAAAATATCAAAGTCACATATTCCATTCAGTGTGCGTCACCGCAGTTTAGCAGCCTATTCTGTGTACTCTGCACAGTTGCAGAATAGGAAGAAATACTGTTAAGTCTTCAAACTCAAATATCAAAGTCACATATTCCATTCAGTGTGCGTCACCGCAGTTTAGCAGCCTATTCTGTGTACTCTGCACAGTTGCAGAATAGGAAGAAATACTGTTAAGTCTTCAAAGTAAAATATCAAAGTCACATATTCCATTCAGTGTGCGTCACCGCAGTTTAGCAGCCTATTCTGTGTACTCTGCACAGTTGCAGAATAGGAAGAAATACTGTTAAGTCTTCAAACTCAAATATCAAAGTCACATATTCCGTGTAAGATGAAGAAGGCGGGTAAAAAGGGACGGGGAAGTGGACGTGATCCTGATAGTTCAGGGCGCGGGTCAGGACGCGGAGAAACTGTGCCTGGTGCCAGAGCACAAGAAAGAAAGACATCCACCATACCTAGCTTCATGTCTAATTTTACAGGGCGTCGCAGGACATCACTCTCGAGGTCCGACCACTGCGAACAGGTGGTCGGTTGGATGTCAGCTGATACTGCTTCCAGTCGGTTAAGCACCACCCTGTCTTCCACCAAGTCCACTCTCAGTAGCCAAGAGTCTGGTCAACATAATCCTCACTCTGATCATCCTTCCTCCCACCATACACGGTCTGGTCAAAGAAGTGATCCCACACTGGGATATAGTGAGGAGCTCGTCTCATCACCAATCCTTCATTTGACCCTCTCTCCAAGCACGCTTGCAGAGGAACATGACATCTTGTGCCCTGATTCACAACCTCTAGAGGGTACCCAATCACAAGAAGATGACAGATGTGAACGGCATTTAAGGTCAAAGGAAGTAGTGGATGATGATGATGATGATGAGACACAGTTGCCATTAAATCAACCACTATTACTGTCTCAAGACCTTGTTGAGGAGAATGTTATACAGTTGTCAATGACTGAGTATGTGGTGGGATCAAGACATGAGGAGGATGATCAGAGTGAGGAAGTGGAGGAGGACTTGGTGGACGATGAGGTGACTGACCCCACCTGGGAAGGTGTAGAGCCGAGCGATGACAGCAGTCCTGAGGGTGAGCCATCTGCAGCACCGCAACAGGCTGGAAGAGGCAGTGGTGTGGCTACAGAAAGAAGGCGGACCGCACCAAACCAGCCCGCAAATGTTCCACGGAGCACCCCCTTGCGTAAATCTACCTTGCCAAGGGGTAGGTGTTCCGCGGTATGGCGTTTTTTTAAGGAAAGTGCGGACGACAAAAGAATTGTAGTTTGCAACCTGTGCCACACCAGAATGAGCCGAGGCATGAACACTAGAAACCTCACCACCACCAGCATGATCCGACACATGGCATCCAAGCACCGTAATAAGTGGGAGGAACGCCTGGATCGCCCATCTGTGTCTGCAGGCCACACCACTGCCTCCTCTTCCCCTGTTTTCGGTGCCGGCCAATCGCCTGTCGAAGGCGCAGGCCCGCATACCTCCCGCCCTGCACCTGTACCATCTGAAGCACCATCAGCAACCACATCCACTTCCCTGTCCCAGCACAGCGTCCAAATGTCGTTACCCCAGGCATTTGAGCGCAAGCGAAAATACCCAGCCACCCACCCACAGGCCATAGCACTAACCTCACACCTTTCCAAATTACTGGCCATCGAAATGCTGCCATTTAGGCTTGTGGACACTGAGTCCTTCCGCAGCCTGATGGCAGCAGCTGTCCCTCGGTACGCGGTCCCCAGCCGCCACTACTTTTCCCGGTGTGCCATCCCCGCATTACACCACCATGTGTCCCGTAACATCACCCGTGCCCTGACCAACGCAGTTACTGGGAAGGTCCACTTAACGACTGACACATGGACAAGTGCTTGTGGCCAGGGACGCTACATTTCCCTGACGGCACACTGGGTGAATGTCGTGGAGGCTGGGAGCGACTCGGACCCTGGGATGGCACGGGTGCTACCCACGCCGAGGATTGCGGGCCCTACCTCCATCAGGGTTTCCGCCAGCACCTACGTTATTGGCTCCTCCTCCTCCGTTTCCACCTCCAAATTCTCTACACGCAGCGCCACTCCCCCATCAGCCAGTAGTTGGAAGCAGTGTAGCACTGCAGTGGGGAAGCATCAACAGGCCGTGCTGAAGCTGATCTGCCTTGGGGACAAACAGCACACGGCCTCAGAGCTGTTGCAGGGGATTAGTCACCAGACCGATCAGTGGCTCTCGCCACTCAACCTGCAACCAGGCATGGTTGTGTGTGATAATGGGCGTAACTTGGTGGCGGCTTTGGAGGTCGGAAACTCACACACGTACCATGCCTAGCGCATGTATTTAATTTAGTAGTTCAGCGATTTCTAAAAACCTACCCCAATGTGCATGATCTCTTGACCAAGGTGCGCCGCGTGTGTGCACATTTCCGTAAGTCATCTACAGCTTCAGCCGGCCTGTTGAAGCTGCAGCAGCGCTTACAATTGCCAGCTCACCGGCTGCTGTGTGACGTGAGCACGCGCTGGAACTCCACCTTCCACATGTTGGCCCGGCTTTGTGAGCAGCAGAGGGCAGTAGTGGAGTACCAGCTGTTACACGGTCGTCGCCTCTCCGTTCAACTTCCTGTAATCAGAAGTGAGGAGTGGGAATGGATGTCAGACCTCTGTGAGGTTTTACGCAATTTTGAGGAATCGACACAGATGGTGAGCGGCGATAACGCTATTATCAGTGTAACCATCCCACTTCTGTGTCTACTGAAACGCTCGCTGCTCACAATTAAAACTGACGCTTTGCATGTGGAAGAGGTGGAAATGCGGGAGGAAGAGCTTACACAAGGTGATAGCCAGAGCACCCTCACTTCGTCTTCTCAGCGACAATTGGAGGAGGCGGAGGAGGAGGAGGAGGAAGACACGGTTGCCTCCGCTACAGAGGGTAGCCATGGAACTTTAGTTCCATCTCTTCAGTGTGGGTGGGCAGAAGAGGAGGAAGAGGATGAGGAGATTGAGAGTCATCCTCCTGGTGAGGACAGCGAAATCTTGACTGTTGGTACTCTGGCACACATGGCTGACTTTATGTTAGGCTGCCTTTCCCGTGACCCACGCGTTATACGCATTTTAGACAACACGGATTACTGGGTGTTCACCCTTCTGGACCCCCGCTACAAAGAGAATTTCTCATCTCTCATTCCTCCGGTGGAGAGGACAAGCAAAATGGTGCAATACCAGAAGGTTTTTGTCGAAAAATTGCTCCAAAATTTTCCATCTGACAACGCTGGCGGCAGAGTACGTGCTACCTTGGCCAACCGAGAAGGGGAGAAAAGGGGAGCACACAGCAGTTCCGACAAAGGCAGGGCAACACTCTCCAAGGCGTGGGACACCTTCATGACACCCCGCCAGCACCCTCACCCTGATGCGCAGCCTAGTGTCACAAGGAGGGAAAAGTTTTGGAAGATGGTGAAGGAGTACGTAGCAGACCGTGTCAGCGTCCTCAATGATCCCTCTGTGCCTTACAACTACTGGGTGTCCAAGCTGGACACGTGGTATGAACTGGCACTCTACGCCTTGGAGGTGCTGGCCTGCCCTGCCGCTAGCGTTCTGTCTGAGCGGGTATTTAGTGCTGCTGGTGGCATCATAACAGATAAGCGTATCCGCCTTTCCACCGACAATGCTGATAGGTTGACACTTATAAAAATGAACAAGGCCTGGATTTCCCCTGACTTCTCCACTCCACTGGAGGAAAGCCCCGGGGGAACATAAACTCACTTTATATATGTTATTTACAATGATGGGAATACTCTGTATTCCCATTCACCCCTTCCACCCAAAAAACGGGTATATGGTTGACTCTTAATCTTCTCATCCTCCTCCTCCTCTTCCATATGCCCTGGGATATAATTTTTATATAGGGCCAGCTCACCAGCGGGCCCTGTGATATAATTTTTATATAGGGCCAGCTCACCAGCGGGCCCTGTTTGACAATTTTTATATAGGTCAGCTCACCAGCGGGCCTTCTCATATAATGTTTTATTGGGTCAGCTCTCTAGCGGGCCCTCTCATATAATGTTTTATAGCGTCAGCTCACTAGCGGGCCTTCGCATATAATGTTTAGGATGGTCAGCTCCGCAGCAGACCCTCACCCATAATGTTTTAGATGGTCGGCTCAGCGCACGTTTCCCTCTTAATCATGGCCCCAGTTCAGAAAAATCAAGGAAATTTTTGGGAGAATTTGCCTTTGCGCACGTTTCCCTCTTAATCATGGCCTCAGTTCAATAAAATCAAGGAAATTTTTGGGAGAATTTGCCTCTGCGCACGTTTCCCTCTTAATCATGGCCTCAGTTCAGAAAAATCGAGGAAATTTTTGGGAGAATTTGCAGATGATATACAAGTAAATATACAGCAAATATTGTTTGGTAACAATTTTTCGCCTAAAGTCGTTTTTATTTTCCTTTTTGTGTGTTTTACGGTCAGTCTGTAAAAATGGCATACTACGGGCGAAAGATCGTTCCCAGCAGCGATGTTGGAGTCCAAGATGCATCCAGACATCCTCCCTATGCTGTCCCTGAACCATTTCTGTGGTGTTTCCATCCTTTTCTGCCCTTTTCCTATGGACCAGGCACCCTCCCCTCATCAGAGCAGGGGGTGCCTGGTGTAATGCTCGAGTCCTCCCATTGACTTCAATGGGGCTCGGGTGCTCGGCCGAGCACTCGAGCCTCAGGGGGTGCTCGGTCAGAGCACCCGAACACCCGAGCATTGGGGTGCTCGCTCATCACTAATAATATTGCTTAAATTTAACTAATTTTAATATTGTAAAGATTAAAAATAAGAATAGAATGAGGTATTTCCCATATCTCAAACAGTATAGTTTGAGAGATCGAAGCATCTGAAGTTCCCCTTTCACAAGAAGTCTGCCATGTAGCTGAGAGAAGCAGATTCTGCTTCGATCTCTCAAACTATACAAGTCAGAGAGATGGGACATACCTCATTCTATTCATATTTTTAATCTCTACAGTAATAAAATTAGTTAAATTTAAGAAATACTATCCCTTTAAGAACAATGCCACAAAGAACCCCAAAGTCTATTGTGGGAGGTTCTGTTCTCTTAACTATATGGGATAATTGTATGTTAAATCAAAGTGCAGCTGATATTGATGATTCAAAAAGTTTTGTTAAAGATAAGAAAAAGTTAGTAACATTAGCTGCAGAATGTTTAAGAAGTAATGACGCTATGCAGGAATGGGTTAATTGTGTGGACGCCTCTGCTAAGTGCCAGATGTGTGCAGTTCAGAGAGAGAAAAGGGAGGAATTGCCGTCTAACCCATTTGTGTAGTTTCTGCACACTCCTGTGAGTCAGGGACTCCCAATTCCAAAAGTCAAGATCAGCTTAAACCTATGATTCTTCCTTTTCTGTCTAAATATTTTAGTGAGGAAAAAGATAAGTCTATGAAAAAAATAGTTTGATGAATTACAGACAGCTAGTCTGAAACTGAAGGATTGTTTAAATAAGTCAGAAATTCCTATAAGAGGTATTTGGGCAGAGCAAGTTTCAAGAACGGAAGAGATGATTGTAAGAACAGAAACTGCTCTGAAACAAATAGGTGATGATCAGGGATGTAATTATAATGTATTGTTCAAATTACAAAGCAAATGAAAAGGTTGCAAGAAGCCACACAGGCAACTTCGTCTTCACAATTTTAGATGGCATTTGATAATTCAGAAGGTGATTTAAAAATTGAATACGAGGAAGTAGTTATAGAGAAAAAAAGATTAGTTGGTTGTTTAGAATGTGATAGGATGGATAGGCTGGGTCCTAGTGCCTTACAGTCCTTCAGGATCAATAAGAGTGATGATCTGAGGGTAACTGCAGCATGTGGACTACAGCTCATGCCTTGGTGAGGAAATGTAATCAGATGAGTGAAGTAGATACTAGTGAATAGGATATGGGATTTGTAAGTAGAAATGAAAGTTTAGGAGATGAATAAAAAGTTAATAACGTGATGCTCCTACTATGCAGTCTGTGTCATAACGGATGGACAGAATATCTCACAGGTAAAAGGGTTCTGCTATGTGAATATTGATTTAATGTAGGGACTTCACAGATAACGGCCATCCAGAGGAGGTTTCCAGCACAGTAGAGGGTATGGTAGATTTAGGGGAAGATGGGGTTTTTCTGATCTTTCACCAGGACCACATAAGGAAATGGAGGGAATAATCAGAACGCTGAAGAATCATATGTACAAGTTTGTTTTCATTGTCAGTAAGGTCACATCAGAAGGAATTGTACCAAGATAAGTTACACAATTCAAAGGAGACAGACAATAGTTCTATAATTAAAGGGAAACAAGTCTCCATGGTAAAACACTTTGTTCAGTCTCCTGAACCTCCAGCAGAGGGTGATAGAGTGCATGTAAGATCCCTATGCTAAATGTGTCATAAGATGCAAGCCATCACATTTTATCTCTCTAGTGCCATTACAGAGGAGAAATCTCCACATACATATTAGACTAATCCCGCCCATAAGGGCGGTCCAGTGCCAAAATGATGGGCAAGTCCCCTCTGCACAGAAAAAGCAGCTAACCCCAGCCGTATGTTTCAGCCTTATTTGGGCCTCATCAGTGAGATGCAGCTGGCTTCCCTGGGCACTGAGATCAAGGGGTCCACATCTGGATTACCCTTTATACTTAGGGAGAGACCCCAAGTGTTTCACAGAAACAAGCCAAAAATAATGTGAGAGGCTCTGAGCACGAACAAAAGCACAATTGCCTGTTCTCCGGCTAGTCACCGCTCAAGAGCGTCACATTTTAGCACTCTAGTGCCATTACAGAGGAGAAATTTCCACATACATATTAGATTAATCCCACCCATAAGGGCAGTCCAGTGCCAAAATGATGGGCAACTCCCCTCTACACAGAAAACCCAGCTAAATAGATGTAAATAGATGTTTTAATTGATACAGGAGTGTCAGTATTTTTGACAGGTTTACCTCTCAGAATACTACCTGATGCCTTTTTATTAATTTAATTGAATTCAATGGTGCTCAAACAGAAACATTTAATGTTCCCCAAGGTGAACTTGAATTAGAGGGAGGTATATTGGAGAGATCTATGGATACAAAACTCCCTTACTAAAGGCTGTATTATATAATAAGATCCACTCTGTTCATATGAGTAATGTCTGTGTGCAATCAAAGAAGTACCCATGATTATGCTGATGTACTCACAATTACAAGTAGTATATTCAGATTGCTGGGCTAAAGATAAACATGACTGTGGATGAATGGATATAGAGGTGTTATATGAAGGACCAGATATTGTAGAAATTATTGACAGACTGGAGTTCCAGGGTGTTACAAGGAAAGGAAATTCAAAGTATTACTCTCCAGTTAGGCCTGTTGGGAAGGCTGGTAATTCCTGGAGACTGACAGTGGTGGTAAATAAATACACCCCACCTTCTGTACATTAGTAAACTCCTCTGCTAATATAATGGCTTAGATTAATAGAGAGGCACAATATGTCAGTGCTTTCGACATCTTACATTGATTTTTAGTGTTCTCTTGACTCTAGATTGCCAATATAAATTTGCCTTTACAACAATACCTTTGTCAGGTCCTCCCAATGTTTCATTTCCTCAGTTTATTTTAACAAAGCCCTAGCACACGTTTTAGAGCCTCTAGGGTATGAGTGTAAGGTGCTTTTGTATGTGGATAACCTTATCCTACAATCAATCACCCAGAAGAAAATGTTGAGATATTGTCAGGTGTATTTGCAGGTTACAGGCTGCTGGGTTGACGATAAACACTAGAAAGGTGCAGCTGATACAGAAATCTGTAGCCTTCCTAGGAGTTAGAGGATTGAGACAATAGGCAATTGTTTTATACCTAATACTATTAAAGACCTGAGGAAGTTTTTAGGATTGATTAATTTTAGTAGGGAGTTCATAGTGTATACGGGTGGAAAAGCCAAACCTCTCTATGTCCTGTTGAAATCACCTGCAAATGAAGAACCAATATTGTGGATAGATGTTTCCCCACAAGCTGGGAATCTCTGAAAGCAGTCATGGTAAAGGCGCACTTGCCTTAGCTGCTCCCATAAATTGGTTATTATTTATCATATAGTGAAATGCAGGGAAGGAATCAATCTCATCCGTCCTCATATAGAAGAGGTATCAGATGTCAGGATTATGGGATATTTTTCCAGGATACTTAAGACTGTGCAGAAAGGGATGTATGACAGTGTTAATCAATTGCTTACTGTCAATTGGACTGTGGAACAAACTGAGCATATTGTGGGTTTTGATAAAATTATTGTGCACACCCCTGAAGTTTTTATTTATGCAAACCCACATAGCAATTAATCAGCACAGAATAGCTAAATGGCTATACTAAGCTTCAGGAACAGAATTGCATGTTGTAACCATTAGCGAGTATATCTTACTACAGGTGATTCAGTGCGAAGGGAAATAGCGTCACGGTACAAATGAAATATAGTCAGAGGCCATATCACCTTTCCACATTTGGCACAGGAAAAAGCGCCTGGTTTGTATGTTGATGGTGCTAGGTTTTTTTGGATGGCTCTTTTTAGAACTGGGTTTGCAATTTACAGTCCTACAGAATGTGCACAATACAGCACAAGGATAAAAGGACCCGTTCTACAAGGATCCCAATATCAAAACTGTATTTTGCAAATGGTATAAATTGATTATATTGGACGTCTCTCTGTTTCAAAAGGTAATCTAAATATTTCTTATGGTTGATGTTTTCTCTAAATGGGTGGATGCCATTCCTTTAAGAACTAACAAGTCTAGCCACTACTCAAGCTCTTTGGAAATATGTGCTTGCCCACTGGGGATTTCCAGTGGTCATTGAGAGTGATAATGGCCCCCACTTCTTTGGAGAAATCATGAAACATGTTTGTAATGTTTTGGTTATACAACAAAGATTCCATGTACCCTATCATCCACAATAAGTAGGAGAGAATGAATGGATAGTCCAGACTTGTTAAAATGCTTGTTTCCTATGGTAACACCTGCCTGCAGTACTTATGTCTATTAGGGCAAAACCCATTGCCAAGACACAGGTCTCACCATGTGAACTCATGACAGGAAGATGTGTGTGATTACACTTCTCTCATGGAGTTCATGTGTCTGATACAGTGAAAATGGCAGTGGAACACAGCAAATGGCTGAGTCTTTCCAATCTTTCAAAAATTCTGCACTTTGCTGCAAGTAACATGGTTCCCTTAGAACCAAAGGGGGAATTGAGAGTCATGCCTAATGCTGTAGACAAATGTAATTTATTACTACAAACATATGGGGACATAGTAGTACAGATACATAGATGTTAGCTCCTGTGTTAAGAAGTGTAATGCATATTGATAAATGTAAGATGTTATCTGGTTAGAAAATGATGCTGCACTTGTATTTTCAGATGACGGACAAGCCTCCTGTGTGTTTACGTGTTTGGAGGTTTCCAGGGACTAAGAGAACTATACGTATTGTTTTTTTCAGATGACGGACAAGCCTCCTGTGTGTTTACGTGTTTGGAGGTTTCCAGGGACTAAGAGAACTATACGTATTGTTTTTTTCAGATGACGGACAAGCCTCCTGTGTGTTTACGTGTTTGGAGGTTTCCAGGGACTAAGAGAACTATACGTATTGTTTTTTTCAGATGACGGACAAGCCTCCTGTGTGTTTACTTGTTTGGAGGATTCCAGGGACTAAGAGAACTATACGTATTGTTTTTTTCAGATGATGGACAAGCCTCCTGTGTGTTTTCTTGTTTGGAGGATTCCAGGGACGAAGTGGACTATACGTATTGTTTTTGATGGATAACGGAAAACTACATTTCAGTTGACTACAGGAAAAGGATTATTTTCTTTTAAAACAATTTTACAATAACTCTGGTGAACTGGTACATTTACAGATAAGAAACTAAACTGTGAACACGTAATTTCCTATAGACTCTGGACTAAACTAAAAAAAACTTCACTTTTATGTTTAACATTCACTTTTCAGTATGTGGTTTATGGTACTCACAGTATTACTGGAACACCATAGTGTCAATTATAGTTGTTTTTCTTTTCTATTGTAGATTTGTTTTAGGTACAGATTCAAGAGTATATCATCTAAGCTACAAATATTACTCCATTGTTCACAAGATCTCTATACTTTGTTAAATGTCAAGTGTAACTGGAAATGATACATATTCATGTATCAATGGGGGGATTGATGAATAGTAGTATACATTATGGCTGCAGTTATATAAAATGGATGCAATACAAGCCTTTGTTGGAATATTTCAGTGTGTAATGTGGATAAGTGAACTCATGCTACTGGAATGTATCCAAAGGAATTGCTCTTCTTAATGTTACAAATCTCCATATATGACCAGATGTGTAGATAGACGTGTCCAGCATGTAACCCTTTGTCTAAGAAAAGGAGTCTCCATCTTGTTTCATACTTCGTATGCCTGATTCCAGTCTTCAGTGAGACACAATGCTGCATGATATGACAGAGCTGTACCTGCCTGTAAACCACATATTAATTTGAATAAATAAATACCTCTATAAAGATAGACGTGATCCTGGAGTTATTAAAAGAAAAGGGTTTCTAAAAATGAGCACTTCAGCTGTGTTTCTTCAGAGGCCAGTTTTTATTTTAAAAGCACCTTTTGGGTACTTCTGTAAGTCTTCAATGCACTTTGATACTATACATGTTTATGCTACAATGTATTGTTATACATATTAAAGGAAGCCAATCTCTATCCAATATGTGTCTGTTGATACTGATTTTGGATTAACCATCTCTACAGATGGGAACCTAGCTGGGTTATGTATCTGTTATACTTAGCAAGGCGTGGCCCTAATCACAGCAGTCTACTGATTGGACAGGGACCGTGAGTGGAGTTGGTGATGTGTTGATGCAAGGAGATGATGGTGGAGGTTTATTAATCTGTGTTGAGGAGGTGATAAAGAGGTGATTCAGTGGAGATAACTTCTCCAGTGATATCACTTATCCAGTTCCTATGTTATTCTCAGGATCCTATTCAATAAGATTGACCTAATTTGAAAGACGTTGGTGCATAGGCTACAGAGAATAACATGGGAACTGGAGAAGTGTTATCACTAGGAAAGTCATCTCCACCTTACCAACTCATTACCACACCTTGCTGGATAACCCCTGATGTTCTCCCTAATTAGTGTAATCAGTTGACCAGACTAGTTGCTTTTTCATGCTTCTGTCTTGGAGCCAAACACATTGAACTCAGTGATTCACCTTACATTACTAGGTGTGAGATGGTTATGAGTGTGAATCTCAGCATATGTTTTTTTTTAAAATGTATCCTGCAAGTGACTTATCAAACCTAAATATACTGTTGTGTCATGGTAGTTCAGGCAAATAATCACACAACACAGTACAAGTGAATTTAACCAGTTTATTGAAGCAAATAGTAATAATAGCAATAGGAGAGAACACTTCCTCAACCTTGGGGAGACAGGCGTAAGGACCGTGTCTAGTCCACTACCCAAGAGCTGACACTGAACTGCAATCGGTACAGTAGATATCAAGGGTACAGACCCAGGCTTGGTTCTAACTGACAGATGGGAACCTGGAACGCCAGGGAGCAGTAATGTAGCATACCCGGACAACCTCCAGAGAGGGATGTCAGACAACAGCTGGGCAGCTAGAGTATCTGAGTGGCACAGACTGAAGGCCACAAAGCAACACTACTAGCCCAGAGGCAACAGGATCGCACAGTGCAGAGGCAACTTCCAACTGTCACCCAAGTGCAGGAATCCTGCAAGAGAGGGAGTGCTCGTGTGCGTCGCTTGGGTGCGAGGCTGGTCAAATGGTGGCTGCCTATTGTCAGGCTTTGCTGTGGCTACGGCCACTAAAGTTGCCAGCCGCAAGGCTGGATAACAGACCCCAGAGGAGCTGAAAGTGAGCCCTGGATAGCGAGACAATAAACAGCACAATCTCTCCTACAGGGGAGAGTGCTGGCTAGGGAACGAAGAGTGGGGTGCATAGATGGGGAGCGTAGGCCACGGCAGTAGCTAGAACTCTCCAGAACAGAAAACAGGAACGGTAGTCCCGAAACAGGACTACAACAATACAGGAACAGAATCTGAAGAGGAGTCTAAGACCAGTAGAGTCATACACGGATCAACCAGAGACTAGGAGGACTAGGCAGAAGAGAAGTCTGGGTCTTTTGCAGGGTCAAACACAGGTTAGGCTGGGGCCAGATTCACATTTGAACCAGAATCGCAAGGCTGAAGGGTGGTCAGAGGCAAGCAGGGTCATACACAAGAAGGTACTCAGGACTGAGCTAGACTGTAGGACTTTAAAGGGACTCAGGATTAAGCCAGAAAGCAGAGTTGTACTGCCAAAGGACTAGCTGGCTACTGAACACTGTAATAGTGCACTGGAGCCAGGGACCGGAGGCTAGAAATAGACGTTGTGTGCAACGTCTTCAGCACGCGACGTCAAACACCAAGAAGCAAAAAAGCGGAAGAACCGGTGGCTTCTCGCGCCTGTACACAGTGGTATCGGCCACAAGGACGCAGAGAGAGGAGAGGCTGGCGACGGTGAGGTACAGGAAGCAAACGGAGAACAGCACTGAAACGGCGGCAGCGGAGGGAAAGCATGGAGAAACGGGTGACACCAACTTTACCAGCAAAGTGGTAGTTGGCTGGATAGGTAGAGAGCACCTACAGATATACCTGGAGACAGTGGTAGTGAGACAGAAAAGCCACAGTCATGAACCGGATCGGGTAGTCAGTCACAGCCTAGGTCAGCACAGAGCGGGTAGTCGGACAAGCCAGAGTCATACATGGATCAATTAGTCAGAGAGATGGTCAAAACCAGATCGGAGAGTACAAGCAGAGTACAGGCAGAGACAGCAAGGAACAGTATTTGGTAGTGTACCTAGAGGCAATGGATTGAGATTTATCAAGCAACACTCCCAGCCCGGACGCTGCACACAGTGCAGAGGCAATGTGCAACGCTCCCAGTAAGGTAGTAGTTGACCGGGTAGGTAGAGTGCGCCTACAGCTATACCTGGAGACAGTGGTAGTTAGACAGGAGTGGGAGTAGCACGTAGCGTAAGTCAGCCACAGCCTAGGTCACCACAGAGCGGGTAGTTGGACAAGCCAGAGTCATACACGGGTCAGTTAGTCAGACAGAGACAATGATCAAAACTGGATCAGATAGTCAGACAGGCCAAGGATCGAGAACCAGGAGATATCGGAAGACAAGCAAGGGTCAAAACGAGCAACATTGGAATTCGCACAGAAACACCACAAAAGGGTGATTAAGCACAGTTCAAGGGCAGATTATAAGGCTGCCACCGGAAGGCAGAACACAATCGGCCATCAGACAGGAAGCTACAAAATAGCGAGTGAGATGTCAGAGATGCACATCCGCAGATAGTGGCAGACCAGAGGATGCAGTTCCAGTTCCAGACCACCGGATAGAAATGCAGGCAAACAAATCACGGGCACTGTGATAGGTTGGCTGACACTGTAGAAGCACCCCAGTGGGTGTAAGTGATTGGGGACAGTCATGATCCTTAAGAGGCCAGAACTGGTGTTGGGGGAGACCAGGATCAGAATTAATACAACCACCACCACCACCACCATCAGGAGCACAGATCAACTCCCAGTGCCTTCTGCTATTGCTGCTAGTGCTAGTCGGCCTTCTTCTTCAGGTCAAAAGGAAATGCAAAGTGTAACATTAGAGGACCCTCTGTCACATTGCTCGTCACCTCCTCCAAACAGCAGTGAGATGTCTGTAATAGAGCAGCAGCACATAGGGTCTACTGGTAGTGGTGGTGGTGATGCTGGAGAAGCTGGGGTGGAAGAGACATTGATGGGCTTTTTATCAGAAACTGAGAAGGAATGGGAGAAAGGGATGAGGGTGGACATCATCATCAACACCACCAGCAGTATGCTATTGGAATTTGCGGAATTTGCTGCTGAGATGCAAAAGCAGCAGCAGTGGAGTAACAATAGGGGTCGCACCTGCGGCTGAGCCCATCACTCCAGAGGCCCGGCTGCCCCCTGCGACCTCATCACCACACGCCCGCAGCCCGCACCCCCAGTAACTCAGCTGCTCTCCCAGAGCTCTAGTAATGCAAACTTCTAGTAATAAAACTCTCTACACAATTATCCAACACGAAGCAGGAATACAAGAGGTGGATACCATCCTAAAAAGGGATAAAGACCTCAAAGAAGAACAAGTATGTTTTATTTTAGACAGTATTCATTTCATACTCAAACATTATCATTTCATTTTTGATAAAACTCACTACAGACAAACCAGGGGGACAGTGTTGGGAACACATTTTGTCCCATCATATGCAAATATATTTATGGGCATCTGAGAAGAGACACACATTTGGAAGAACCATCACCAAGATATAGCACTATACGCACGCTATATTGATGATCTGTTTTTGATATGGAAAAGTGGAGCCTCAAAGCTGGAGGAATTTCTAACTTCAATCAATTGAAATGACTTAGGACTCCAATTCAACTTCACCATCAGCAAATCTGTTGTCTTCTTCCTAGATCTTGAAATTTCCTGTGGAAAAGACAGACAAATACAAACCTGTACACATCAGTATCAAGTGTACGTTAACAGATATATTGAAGCTACCAGAGGTCATCACAAGAAATGGCTATCGAATATACCATATGGACAATTCCTAACAATCAGGAGGAACTGCACAGAAGATACGGACTTTATGGCACAAGCATCCCAACTAGAAGCACGTTTCCATGAGAAGGGATATGATAAAGAAAACATACATCAAGCATTGGAACGAGCAAAGAAGACACCACGAGCAAATCTACGGAAGAAGAAAGACAACAAAAGAAAATCCAGTACAGGAGAAAGGAATACTCAAGAAACATCTGAGGAGTCCTTTAAAAAACCAAATATCCCATTTATTACTAGATATTCATCTATCTCTGGAAAGGTGGAACAAATAATTAGACAGAATTGGAAAATTCTAGAAGGAGATAAAACACTTACAAATATTATTCCAGCCCAACCAAAGTTCATCTACAGAAAAGCTCCTGATCTGAAAACGAAACTGGCCCCCTCACAAATTAAGAACTCTCAAATCACTACTGACAAATTATCTTTTGGACAAGATATGAAAGGGAATTTCAAGTGTGGCCACCACCCATGTATCACTTGTAATTTTATTAAACATAGGACCAAATCCTTCAGGTTAAACCTCACTCATGAAGAATTCCATATAAAACAGTTCATTAACTGCAACAGTAGCTATATTATTTACATATTGGAGTGCATATGTGGGCTACAATATGTTCGAAGGACAACCAGATCATTAAAGAAATGCTTTCTTGAACACCGGAGTAACATAATTAAGAACAATCGCAAACACTCTGTCTCTAGGCACTGCAACGACTGCCCAGCTTTCAAGAAGATTCCTATATCCCATTTTTTCCTGAGGAAGGAGCCAAATTGCTCTGAAATGCGTTGACCAATTTGATCTGGGAGAATTAGTAAAAAAACTCTGATTGACCCACAAAGAAAAGCACGGGAAACACCAAAACAGCCCTTACTTTGGACGCCATATCCCCCTGAGGTACCCGGAGGATTCAACGATCCAGTTCTGTACAATGGATGTAACATAGTAAATTAGGTTGAAAAAAGACACAAGTCAATCAAGTTCAACCATCGCCTCATACCTCAGTAACTGAGAATTTTATAGCTTTCCTGCTACCAATTAAATTAGTCTTTATCAGACCTTCCTGATCAGCCTACTGATAAACAGTATAACTCTGTATGTTCCCTTTTGAAAGAAATGTATCTAATCTTCTCTTAAATGTATCCATTGTATCTGCCATAACTACCTCCCTGGGCAATGAATTCCACAATTTGACAGACCTTACCGTAAAAAAACCCTTCCTCTGCTGAAGTTTAAACCTCCTTTCCTCTAATCTCAAGAGGTGTCCCCTGGTCACCTGATCAGGCCTTGGAATAAATAGCTCACCACAGAGATCCTTGTATTGACCTCTCATATACTTGTACAATGTGATAAGGTCTCCTCTTAGTCGTCTTTTCTCTAGAGTAAATAAACCAAGTTTGTTTTTTGTTTTTTTTCTTTTTTTTTTTTTATTTTCAAAAAAGCTTTATTGGAGAAAAGACAAAGCATTACAAATACCAACTGAAAAACAACATGAGTCAAATAACAGGTAGCAGTACAGTTGCCAATACAAGGGTAAAGATATGTGGAGACAAAAAGGAACACAGATGCCACACAAAAAGACCCAGTGCTTAGAGCATAGACATATACATACCATTACAGTCAAGTAAATAATGAATCAGAGAACACAACATGAAGTCATTGAAATGGTGTTAGCAAGCTGTATCAGTTGTGTAAATAGTAAGAGTATGGCAGCTGCAAAGGTGTGAAAAACAGAGAGGTGGGAGGAGACTGGCGAGAGAGAGAAAAGGGAAAAAAAAAACCCATAAGAGTGCGATGTACTGTAATGCACCAAGTCCGAGGATTGTCCACAAATGTCTTAACGAAAGTCGTATACAGACAGTTCAATGACGTCCTGCCACCCCTCCAGACCTCCCCACTCTCACCACTCACACACATTCGCCATCACGGTATACACCTAAAAGGGACACGATAAAAAGAATGTATTCACTGCATCCGGATCTCCACACCTAGACGCATTCTGTATCCTCATCATTGAGATGTGCATCCTCACAGAGCTTGCCCATTCCCCGATTGTAGGGGGGTTTACATCCCTCCAATGACGAGGAACCAGAGACTTCGCCGTGAGGAGCATTGCAAAGAGAAGGGATTTGTTGGTATAAGATAAACGAGGTATATGTAGCAGAAAGAGGGATTGCCATATGTCTTTAGTTAAAGAGATGTTTAAACTTTTTGCAATCAGATCTAGGCATTCGGACCAGAAAGGCTGAATTTTAGGACAATACCACCAGATATGCGAGGTGGTTCCCATAACCGACATACAGCGCCAACATAGGGCGCTAGCTGATGGATAAAATGCATGGAGCCGAGAGGGAGTTAGGTACCATCGACTCAGGAATTTAAAATGTGATTCCAACATAGTAGATGAGATGGAAGCCGATGAAGCCGCTTTCCATATATCCTTCCAATTTTCAAGAGATTGTACACAATTGAGCTCCCTTTCCCAGGCCAGGGCATAACTTGGTTTGGAAGGGATCCGCGGAACTGAAAGAATGCGGTATATCCTACCTAATTTGCCATCTGGAGGCGCTGTCATCAACAGTAGTTTCTCGAAATCAGATGGGGCAGACGTCCTAATGGATCTTAAAGTAGGATGCTCTAAGAAATGTTTAATACGCAGAAATCTCCAGATTTCTGAGCTAGATAAATTATAAGCCTCCCGTAATTCTTCAAAGGACCGGACCGAACCACAAGATATAAGATCCGTAATGCGTATACCAGATTGAGGTTGCCATCCGGGGTATTCTGTACGGAGAAGAGAGAAAGAGGTATGCCTCGTATGGAAAACGGAGGAAACTAACGAAGGGGATTGCGCCAGTACCTCCGATTTATTGCATATCGACCAGACGTCAAAAACGCGCGAGATAATGGGGTGCGAGTATAGTGACCTATGCCTCTCCTTAGCAGGTAGAAACAACTCTATAAGAGGATCAAAGCGAACCAACAACTGACGTTCGAGACGTACCCAAGCCTTGTCTCCTCCGTTATGGGTCCAATCTAGGACAGAGGCAATTGCCGCAGATTGGTAATAAAGAAGCAGGTTAGGTAGGCCAAGCCCCCCCTGAGATTTATGTAAGTACAGGCAACGCATGGCTAACCTCGGAGGTCTCTGTCTCCAGAGAAAGCGACAAATAGAGCAGTTGAGTAAGGAGAAGAAAGTCGAAGGAATATGGATCGGCAAAGTTTGCAGTAAATAATAAAAAAGACAGGACTTTGTTTGCCTTTGCTACTGCTGTTTGACACTGGTCACTGTTTCCAAGTTTGTAGTTGACAAGGTTACCCAGGTCTTTTTCTAGCAATGAGTCACCTAAAATAATTCCATTAAATTTATAAGTAGCCTTGGGATTGTTTCCTCCCAAATGCATGACTTTACACTTCCCCACATTAAACTTCATATTCCACATGTTTGACCAATCTGACATTGTATGTAAGTCCCTCTGTAGAGAGAAAATATCCTGTTCTGAATTAATGACTTTGCATAATTTAGTATCATCTGCAAATATTGATATTTTGCTTTCTATATCTATTTCCAGGTCATTTATAAACATGTTAAAAAGCAGCAGACCTAATACTGAACCCTGAGGTACTCCACTCTCCACTTTAACTGTACTGGAGAATTTTCCATTTACAACCACACACTGTTCCCTATCTTTCAGCCAGTTTTGTATCCAATTGCAAAGGTTATCTCCTATCCCCAATTTCCTTATTTTATACACCAGCCTTCTGTGTGGCACTGTATCAAATGCCTTTGCAAAGTCTAGATATACTACATCTACTGCCTTGTCATTGTCTAGGTTGCTGCTTACCTCCACATAGAAGCTGAAAAGATTAGTTTGGCATGATCTATTCTTCATAAAACCATGTTGATTTGTGCTAATGATCTTATTTTTTTGTGTTGTAATCCTGAATATAGTCCCTTATTATCCTTTCTAACAGTTTTCCCACTACAGAGGTCAAACTCACTGGTCTATAATTCCCAGGTTCTGTTTTAGTTCCCTTCTTAAATAGAGGCACTATGTTAGCTCTTTGCCAATCCTGTGGCACTGAGCCTGTGGTAATAGAATCTTTAAAGAGTAAATATAGGGGTTTTGCTAACACTGCACTAAGTTCCTGAAGAACCCTTGGATGTATACCATCAGGACCTGGTGCTTTGTCGGTCTTAATTTTGTTCAGTATTTCCATGACATCTCCTTGAGTTAACCCAATATCTATTAATTGTATTGTTTTATTTGTTACTTGCGGAGGCTCGTCTACCATTCCTTGCTCCCTTGTATATACTGATGCAAAGAAAGTGTTTAAAACATCGGCCATTTCCTTATCCTCACTAACCAACTCACCCATCTCATTTTTGAATGGTCCAATGCACTCCCTCTTAAGTTTTTTGCTATTTATATATTTGAAAAACTTTTTTGGATTAGTCTTGCTTTCCCTTGCAATTCGAGTTTCATTATCTATTTTTGCTACCCTAATTGACTTTTTGCAATCTTTGTTGCACTCCCTGTATTTTAAGAAAGATTGTTCAGTTCCTTCTGACTTAAATAATTTGAATGCTTTTTTTTTCCTTGCCATTTCCTTCTTTACATGTGCAGTTAACCACATTGGCTGTGACTTACTTCTTTTGCACTTGTTCCCCATTGGTATATACTGTTGGGTACATTTCTGCAACCTAAATTTGAATTCTGACCATTTTTCCTCAGTATTTTGCCTTTAAATAAAATATCTCAGTCTATGTGTTGCATTGAGGCCCTTAACAATTTGAAGTTCGCTTTTTTAAAATTAAGAGTTTTGGTTGAACCTATACATTTTTGCTTTGCCAGACAGATCTCAAATGTAACCATGTTGTGATCACTGTTCCTCCAGTTTGTGGCCTTCAGTCTGTACCACTCAGGTGCTCTAGCTGCCCAGCTGTTGTCTGAAGTCCCTCTCTGGATACCCACATAAACTGTTTGAACCTCTCAAAAGGGCAAGATCATAATGTTGTCCGAATCACACTCAAGCTCTCACTCAGTCACACTGTATAAAGTAAATTTACATGTGGGGTTTGTCAAAACAAAAGATGTATGTTTATGATTGTGTGTGGATATAATGTATTCAATGTGTTCAAAGGTGTAATAAGTGTTTTTTTTTAAGTGCACAACTCCCTGCTTCCCACTCAGACTCTACCACTCTCCAATGTCTGCTTCTCTGTCCCTCTCTCACTAACTCTATCCTCCACTCCTGGGCCCTATACTCTACCGCTCTCCAATGTCTGCTCCTCTGTCTCTCTCTCACTAACTCTATCCTCCACTCCTGGGCCCTATACTCTACCGCTCTCCAATGTCTGCTTCTCTGTCTCTCTCTCACTAACTCTGTCCTCCACTCCTGGGCCCTATACTCTACCGCTCTCCAATGTCTGCTCCTCTGTCTCTCTCTCACTAACTCTATCCTCCACTCCTGGGCCCTATACTCTACCTCTCTCCAATGTCTGCTTCTCTGTCCCTCTCTCACTAACTCTATCCTCCACTCCTGGGCCCTATACTCTAGCGCTAAGAACCGTGAAAAACAAGAAAAGGCTGGTGGATTTTTTGGGTATATATACATTATTGGGACTGATTTTGATACTTTACTGGATTTGGATTGTCTGGGCATTGGAACTGGCCTTGACAAAGCTTAACGCCACTTTCCTTTGAAGTTGACGTATCTGCAGTTATTTTCTCAGTAATCAACATGCTGTGATGGAAAGATCCAGTGACACAAGTTTTGAGATAATTATACAATATATAATTATACTATAGCCGGAATTAGTTTTTTCTTTTTTTATTATGTTTTTATTAATAAATATGCTTTTTTACTTTACTATTTTGTGTCAATCATAACTATACTACACTTAGAGGTATCTCTTTGTGCGCTGTCTCTTGTGTCTTTTTCTTTTTCTATATTGACCCGAGTGGACTCCAGGGAATTAGTCAGCAGCCAAACCCTCTTTGGACACGAGAATCATTAGAACTTTCCCTCTTTCACTAATTGAATCATCAAATAAGGATCATCCATCAACTGTTTCATTCATTCCATCCATCCATTTCTGCTCACATTGGGACATTTCAGAATTAATATCTTCTCATCTCATAATCATTGTTTCCTATCTCTTCCGGACTATCACTACTAATACTGTATGTATGATTAACCCCTTTTTGTGTGTGATCATATCAGTTTATGTATCTATTTTATATGCTTCTTGTTTGCCCATTTACCTGTTGACAGCGTTTTTCTTATGATATATGCTGCATTATCTCCTGTGTGATCTTTGATATTAATGTATCCAGGTAACTTACTACCGAGGTGTGTACTATAGATCTACAGTGAGCGCCACTATATATATCATTTTCTAATGTCAATTTGTGCTGCTTACACTGGTACTTCCAAGTACAGGGCCAGTATAGCTGGGGTACAAAAGTGGGTTTCCCGTTCAGTGTTTATTTTTGTCTTAATGATTGTTTTACCGGTAGGCATAGTATCGAGCACTATATCAGAAAACCAGTTAGATGGGAGGCAGAATTCTTCCATTTGATGGCAGAATGTTATCCCATCCTGAATTTCCTCCTGTTAATCATAGTATATGTGAATTTCCCCATGACTCTCTTTCCACCTTAAACCTTAAATTCGTCTGATTTCCAGGCTATTAAAACGTTTATTTCTAATGAATTCAGTACCTTCCTTTGATAAACTTAGAATTAAATTTGTGCTTCTCCCAGTTGTTCATATAGTAAGATGGGAACTTTGGGGATCCTCAGCATTTATTTCAGTGGGAGACTGTATTTTTGGCTGAGAGATCTAATTCCTTACTAGGTGCCACCTAAAACAATCAGTGAAATGATTTTAAATTAACGATTAGCGAACCTTGTGTGTTACTTTGAGGGTGGAACTCATTAAGAGTTCATACATAATTATTTTTTTACTCCAGTGTTGTAACTGCAAGGTAATTAGAGGCCATTGAAGGTTTTGTCCTGTCATTAAACAGTCGTTATTTGAGGCAATAACCAGTTTATGAGGGATTATACCAGGATAATGAGCAGTGCATTAAACAATACAATTTTCATAACCTCTAAAATATTGGTCTGGACTAACACAAATAATAAAAACTACCAGTTTATCAATGAAAATAACAAAACATAAAGGAAATCTACAGCTGCGCGTCTCTTTGATGTATCAGCACGGAATCCCTAAACCTGCATCATACGATGAGCTCCAGAGGCCTGGGATCTTAATGTCACCACTGGAAAGCAGATAATGAATTCAGCTGTGATATAAATCACTAATACATCAGTGCTTCATACTTACGTTGCACAGACATTTTTTTCTTTTTTCTTACTGCTTTTGACCACTGTAGCTATTTCCTAAATTTATAGCTATTGAGCCAATGATGTTTTTCCATTATTGTAAAGTTAAACAGCCATTAACTGGTCCACTGTATAATTCGACATAACTTAAAATGTCTATTCCAGCATCGAAACATTATTTAATCCATTAAACAGAAGAATAATTCTATTTTTGTATATCAAAAGTCAGAGATGCTCAACTAGGAACGAACCTGCAATACAAATCTGCAGGCTCTCTAGGAATGGTGTCCTACCCAGGGTGCAATCTCTTTTAACCCGCTAGTGTCTTTCACAGAGGGGACATATCCTAAAACATATCATACTGGTCCTACCATTACAGCAGTCCAACCATGAAATGCCAAGCAATTCCTCTTTGAACAAGAAAAACAGCCAACCCCTGACATGTGTTTCAGCCTTGTTGGGCCTCGTCAGTGAGGTGTAACTGATCTTTCTATGCACTGTGAGCAAGGGGTCCAATGCTGGATTCCCCCTCTTGCCTGGTTACACTGGTAGTCAAGGATCCCCACATATACTCTCTGCTTTCCAACTTTGTTCTACTGACCAGGGGTGTGGAAATTTAAAAATAAACTACTTGTGCAAGGGACTAAACCGGGAGCCCAATCTACTTGTCCTAATACACAAAATAATTTCAACGAAAATAGTATTTAAATAAGGTCCTTATTGATTAGGTGTAAGGTGCCTGTGATAGTTTTATTAGGATAGTTGGTTTTGAAATTAACCCCTTTTCTGCCAGAGTGCTCCCGATGCACACACACACATACATGCACACACATACATGCACACACATACATGCACACACATACACACACACATACATGCACACACATACATACATGCACACACACACATACATGCACACACACACACATACATGCACACACACACATACACGCACACATACACACCCCACTCTTTACTATACACCTCGATTTAAGGCTCTAAACTGATCTTTGCAACAAGAGAACATTTTCTTTGCAGCAACAATACATATCTCCACCCCTGGAACCTTCTCGGTGTTACAATGGCCTCACAATGCACTGGATACCTGTCTGGAATTATCCGAGTTCATTTGCACCGTATTAACCCATTAAAGACCAAAGGGGTGTGCAACAACTTGTAATGAAATGAGCTGCACACCTTTCTGGTCCTTTAACCCTTTGAGTGCCAGAGTGGTACAAAGCAATGCATTCTGTACCACTCTGGCACTCAAAGGGTTAAAACATTAAACTATAAGATACAAGGGACACTTAGGGCCACATGTTCAGAAGCAAAGTGGAGGAGTTCTGGGACAAACCATCCGCGCTACAGAGGAGAACTAAAAATTCCCACTGACTTAAATGGGGATTTTAACCCCTCGGATGTTAAAGAGGTCTCCAACACATTGGATGGGAATTGTTGGAATTTTTAGTTCTCCCCTATAGTGCAAATGGTTTGCCCCAGATCTCCTCCACTTTTCTTTTGAACCTGCGGCCCTAAAGCGAGGAAGACGAAACGTTATTCCTGAGAGTCCAGACTGAGTACTACTGAATACTATACACATGAGTACAGTTATATATATATATATATATATATATACAATCCTCAGCTGGGATAACACTCTAGATTGTGTGGTGCTGTGTACGTTTATATAGTAACCAGTGATTGTCTTGCCGGGTTGTTAAAGGTCAGATAAGGTCACATTTTATTGTTTAACAGAATTTGTGAGAAGGGCCGTACTGCCTATTCCCAAGGGCAGAAAGTGCTCCCCAGGCTTTAGCTTAGACACCCCTTCCCTGAAACAAGGGTAGACAATTGTTGGACCTCCAGCTTTTGGGAACTACAATACCCATCATCCCCAACCAGCCCTTGGCTGGTTGGGGATGACGGGAGTTGTAGTCTACAACAGCAAGTAGTTCAACAATTACCTATTCCTGTTCTTAACCCCTTAGTGAACGGCCATGCGCACACGCAGCCATTACTTAACGTCTGGCTAGGAATTTTTTTTTCCGCCAAAGTAATCCATTTTCCCCGAATGGCGTGCAGCCGCGCGGAGTACCCAGACTTCCGGGACGTACATGTATGTCGTCTGTCACTAAGTTACAGTTTCTGCAGGACGTACATATACGGGAAGGGGTTAAATTTCAGGTTCTGCTTGCTATTTATATGATAGCATACAGAATGTGAGAGGTATCTGGGAATGAACAGCAGCACAGTGGTCTGTCCTACAGTTAGTCACCGCCCAGAAGCATCACGTTTTAGCTCTCTAGTGCCATTACAGAGGAGAAGTTTCCACATACATATTAGACTAATCCCACCCATAAGGGCGGTCCAGTACCAAAATGACAGGCAAGTCCTCCCTGCACAGGAACACCAGCTAACCCCCAATGTATGTTTCGGCCTTATTTGAGCCTCATCAGGAGGATGCAGCTGGATTCACTAGGCACTGAGAGCAAGTGTTCCACGTCTGGATTACCCATCACTCTTAGGGAGAGCGCCTAAGAGTAGTAAAAATAACATACAGAATATGAGAGGCTTCTGGGAATGAACAACAGCACAATGGTCTGTTCTCCGGCTAGACACCACCCAGAAGCATCACATTTCCACTCTCTAGTGCCATTACAGAGGAGAAATTTACATGTACATATTAGACTAATCCCACCCAAAAGGGCAGTCCTGTTCTAAACTGACAAGCAAGTCTCCCCCCACACAGAAACACCAACTAACCCCCAACATGCATTTTGGCCTAGTCGGGCATTATCAGGAGGGTGCAGCTAAATTCCCCAGGCACTGTGAGCAAGGGGTCCACGTCTGGATTACCCTTCACTCTTAGGGAGAGCCCCTAAGAGTATTCAAAATAACATACAGAATGTGAGAGGCTTCTGGGAATGAACAGCAGCACAATGGCCTGTTCTACGGCTAGTCACTGCCCAGAGCCCAATTTTAGTTCTCTAGTGCCATTACAGAGGAGAAATTTCCACGTACAGATGAGTTGGCCCACGATAGGATAACCTCCAGCATAGGTTTACCCTTTACCATCTCCTGGGACTGGGTGATTCCACCTAAGATCTGTCCCCAACAGGATCTAAGGTGCGGGCGTTTCCCGGATGCACCGGACATGACTTTAAGAGATGACCAGGTTTCTCACAGTACAAACAGAGGCCCTCTCCTCCCTGGTAAGGCGAGTGGCCCCCAACAGCATAGGTTCACTGCCAGAGGAGTCAAGTCCAGGAGGTGTGGGAGGCGATGGAGGAATGGGTGGGTTTGTAAAGCTGGGTGCCAATTGAGATGAAAGCCTATGCAGGCGTTCCTTGAACGAGAGTCTCTTCTGTATTCAGGTGTCTATCAGGATGGTAAAAGAGATGAGATCGTCCAAATCTAGGCATGTCATGAGCAGCTATCTCATCCTTGATGATATCACACAGACCTTGGGGGAAGGCCACCACCAAGGCCTCGTTATTCCAATTCACCTGCACCCCCAAAGTATGAAATTCTATCATGTATTCGACCACAGTTCGAGAGCCCTGACGGATGGTCATAAGGTGTTTGGAGGCCGAGACCTGACCCCCTGGTATGTCAAAAACTCTACGGAAGGCACCCACAAATTCTGTAAAGTTATAAATAATTGGCTTATCCATCTCCCATAGCGGATTGGCCCAGGCCAAGGCCTTGCCAGACAAGAGAGAGATCAGAAATGCCACTTTACTGCACTCGTTGGAAAAACTATGAGGTACCATCTCCATGTGTATACCTACTTGACTGAGAAACCCACGACAGAGAACTGGGTCCCCATTATACAGCTGTGGAAACAGAGCTCGACTGGAGAAACCCCTGCTCATGTCTGCATCAGGAGCGGTAAAGACAACCGGTGCCGAGTGTAACGGAAGCTGAGAAGGGACCGCTTCGCCTTCCGCCGTCGTTCCTGGGTCTCTCCTTCTTGATGCAAGATAAATGCCGTCAGATGCACTGGTTGCAGTATGGACGGTCTCTGGAACAGTCGCAGGATCACTGGAGCAGGGGAACACAGGCAGTAGAGAATGAAGTCAGGGAAAGTGTCGCAGGAACAAAGGGTAGTGGTTGCCAAGCCATTCAAGCATTCCGGTGCTCGAATTGAAGGTTCTACTGGAACTGGAAGAAGCAGGGCAGAGTCCACGTCGCCACCTGACAGTCCACAAAGTTGGGTCGCAGGAAACTGGCAGCAGGCGGTCAACGATTCAGGATACTTGGCGCAGATGGGTATCAGAGTGGACACTTTAGACCATAAGCAATACAAGACTCCAGGACTCCTTGTTCACTCCAAACATAACTCACTTTATTGGCAAAGACCACAGATATTTATACACAGTACAGTACATTGGATCACATGGGGAACCTGATACAATAGGGAACATGATTAAATCATAACACATCAGACAAAGGCTAGCAACAGATGGTCTTAACAGAGACAATAACTCAGACATGATTACATTTCAGATACAAAAGGGTTTGATTGAACAAAGACTTGAGGGCTTGAACTGATTACCACACGGCAGGGGGTCTGACTGCAGTTCACAATGGCTAAGTTAACACCCAGCAGGAGGTCTGGCTACAGTACACATAATCAGTGCCTTGAGGGACTACAATATACATTGGAATAATTAACCCCTCACTGCCATCAGTCTACCACAGGGCAGTAATACAGTCCATTTCCTCATTCACATAAAGCATATACAAACTATTTTTAGTGCATAACCAGAGAAAAATGTCCACAGTTTTTGGTTAAACAAACATATGGTCAGACAAGGCTCAAGTAACGGGTAGGATCCGTTACACTGAGGCAGAAGCAGTGGAGGTTACCGGTTGTTGGTCAAAGCGGTCAAGGTGTGCCGTACCTTTCAACAGAGTTTGCAGTGTTAGAAACATATGATCAATATGTTGATCTTGTGCGTCAACCCTGGTTATGATATTCTGTAAAGAAGGGTTACCAGTATAGTCCACAGACATG
>JBBDGT010000302.1:147500-214388 GCA_037306005.1 Rhinophrynus dorsalis
CCCCACGGATATTAGGCTGTGTATACAGTGGTATATTGTACCAAACTCCTTGATTGTACTCCTTGACTTTATTGTGTATAGTTATGTCGGGGATTCAGATATAATCATCTTTATCATCATCATTATCAGCACTGTAATCACTGGAAGCACTGTTGTTGGGGGGGCGGGTTAAGGGCAGGTTTAAACTCTTCAGCTCTAGTCTACACTCCACCATTTTTGAAGGGACACTGACATCACCTAATGATCATATTTCACTAATCTAAGTAGAATATCCTAATGACCACCATGAACCCATTCTGAGTGCACTGATTCCCCAATTTTCATTGTAACGTGACTCCTTGTATCATAAGCTGGATACCTCTTTTATAGTTCCTTTCCCCCTCAGAATAACACTCCAATCGTAAACTGACCCTCCTGTTCCCAAACATCAGCCGAGACTTGATGAAGGGAAGAACTCTCTTTTAATGACTCAAACACACAGCTTATATACACTACAGAGACTCTTATCTAGATCAGCATGCAAATGAATACTTGGGACAGTGTTTCTATGCTTGACCAATCAGTCACCAGCATCCTTATCAGGATAAGAATGCAGATTAGGACTTGAAATCATACATTCTTAACTGGCTCATCGATAACCTCCTCTGATTGGTCAAGGAAGCACAGCAGGAATCAATTAACATTCCTTAGCACAGAACTGTAGTATAGTGGAAGCCAAGCCCAACTCCCACCATCTCTACATTACAGCAATGTATTGAAAGCAACTATGGCTCAGCTCTAGTCTATGGTTGTCTTTTGGGTAGAAATAGTCTGAAGACATGAGATCCCATATCCCTAACACACCAATATCTCCCATGGTCACCGCAGTTCCGTCACATTCATCTTTAATTAGCAGTCTATATTGTGCATGAAGGAAACATAATTTCTTTTACATGACCAAAGGATCCAAAACTGCTCCCACTATAGGTTCCTATGAAGCCTTCAGCGGAAAAAGTTTGGGAGGCTTCAGAAAGGACCTTGTATACGTTTACATGAGATCCAGTGGCAATTAAAGAGAATCGATTAACTCAGAACAAATAAATGGTGACCTCTAGATTTCCTTTCCAGGTTAAAACGAGTATGCTTTATTAGTAGGAAGTGATATTGTTCCTATAAAAGGTTAATTTCAGGGGAGAAGAGTGAACTGGATAGTAGAGAAATAAGGATAGAACAGTGGGAAGTGAGATTGGAAGAAGATAGATTTTGGGGACATAGAGAGTAAAAAGGGGAGTCAGAAAGAGACAGAGCTATAGAGACAACGTAGATCCAACTGAGCCACAGGAAAGCAAACAGTTGATGTGGAGAAGAGAATGACAATGTGAGGTAGGGAATGCCACCTGGGAATAAGAGTGGGCACAATTACTGAAACAGGGGAAAATGACACTTGCTGACAAGCTGGAAATTTCCCATGAAATGTGCAAATTTTATGTTTTTTCCAACCTGAAACTGAACCCCCCCCCTCACCAAATGCACTCTGAATTATAACACATTGTACACTGTCTATGTTGCTGTAGGACTCACAACTTTGACTTTCAGACACTTATTTCTCCACTACAGCCCTCAGAAGAAGTAATATTGTGCTGGGAAATGTTGCACCATATTAAACATAGGAAAAAATGTGCTGGAATACGAAAAAATGTGTTTGAATTAGAGAAAAATATGTTAGAAAAGGATAATAATGTGTTGAATAGTAGAATATATGAAAAATGTGTTAGAACAGGAGTTGGAATAGGTGAAAAATTTTGTTGGAATAGGTGAAAAGGAAGAACATTTTGCACTGGAGAAAAAGAGAAAAAAAAAAGTAATGCGGGAAATGTTTCATACTTTTTGCCCATCCCTAATCACCACCATCAGTTCGTCTTTGCTGCTGCTGCTCTTCCACCGGTTGGAGGAGGTGATGAGAAATGAGACAGAGGGTTTCCTAATGTCACACCAGCCATCTCTTGTAGACCTGAAGAAGGCAGACTGGAAGCAGTAGCAGATGGCACAGGCAGCTAATATGTGCTCTTGGTGGTGGTGGTATTATTGCTGCTGGGCAATAATTCGGGAAACGGGATCGTTTTCCACCTGGACATTGATGTGGGGGGAAGGGGTCTCCCAGAGTCAGGGGACTGGTGTGAGCTCCCTTGACTGCTAGTCTGGACGCTCTACAGTATTTCCCTACCACTTCCCTAATGCTAGTCCCACCAGCTGCTTCACCATCACTTTTACCTACTAACACCAACCACATGAATTTCAGTCCCTGAGTCTTCCTCCTCACTGGTAATATGATCACTTGTCTGATTAGGGATGTTATCGTCTCCTGCTATCACACTTGGCATCATCTCCTCCCCACTCACGAGAATTACAAGACACACTGGCAGCAGGTTGATCAATGGCAGCAGGTTCAGCACTGGCAGCAGGTTGATCAATGGCAGCAGGTTCAGCACTGGCAGCAGGTTGATCAATGGCAGCAGGGGCAGCACTGGCAGCGGGCACAGGTAGCTGACCTGTCCTGCTCATTCTACTACCCTCTTCTGTGTGAGCTGCAGAAAGAATTTTTTCCTCTGAAATATTTACTGAAAGAAATCTAAGGAGCACGGCTTACCATAACGACAAAACAGACGTGAACCAGCTAGTGAATGACGCGTTAGCATGCATTCTTACTACTTTGACGAACCCCACGCTTTAAACATAAAATGGCTGAATTTCTGCTAAGGGCAATCAGCAGCATCTCTCTGAGAAATCGGATACTGTGAAAGAACATAAAGATAAGCTTAAACACAGAGTGGAGGGTCGCATTGCGGAGGATGGGAGAGAGAAAGATAGGTGTAAAAAAATAGCAGAATGCATCATTAAAAAGACATAAGTAAAGTGTTTATACTATCAGAAGGAGCAACAACCAGTGTTGGTAGAGAGTATAAAAATGAACATCTAATACCATCTAAGTATCTGGTAGCAGAGGTGGAAACCCATGGCACATGAACTGTTAATGCCAGCACTGGGGATGAGGAGCAATAGGGATTTCAAGAGCTGCTTCATTACTCCACTGTTGGTACCACTGTAAAGTGCACTGGTTATTAACATAATAATAATGGAAGGTTAAAGTTGTTTCAGAGATGATAACGCAAATAATCTAGCATTCAAAACTATAACTAAGCAAGATATATACCTTAATCACACCACCATTCACATATACCAGATTCAGTGTGAACCAAATTTAATTATATATATATATATATATATATATATATATATTTTTTTTTTTTTATTTCTTTAAATATTATATCAGCAGGATAACAGCAAGAAAAGCATGAACAATACTTTGTGGCAGGCTTACTGAAAGCGAAAGTTTCAAAACATTACAGGAGGCCGGGCTTGAAAATATATGACTGTGGGATTCAGACAAGGCTAGCTCTGTAACAAATATGTCTGCAGGCTTTGGGTTTGCAATAAACATGACTGAGAATTTTGGTTTATTACGGCATCATCAGCTTTCTCATCATCATCATGTCAGTTTAGGAAAATCCATGCAAGGTATGCCAGAACACGTAAGGGCTGTATGTTCAAAGGGATAATGACAAAAAATGTCATATAAAAGACAAAAATATGTCATTGTATGTATGAACGACATATTTTCTATAGACTATATTGTAACGTGACGCCTTGTATCATAAGCTGGATACCTCTTTTATAGTTCCTTTCTCAGAATAACACTCCAATAGTACACTGACCCTCCTGTTCCCAAACATCAGCCGAGACTTGATGAAGGGAAGAACTCTCTTTTATTGAATCAAACACCCAGGTTATATACACTACAGAGGCTCTTATCTAGATCAGCATGCAAATGAATACTTGGGACAGTGTTTCTATGCTTGACCAATCAGTCACCAGCACCCTTATCAGGATAAGAATGCAGATTAGGAATTGAAATCCTACATTCTTAACTGGCTCATCAATAACCGCCTCTGATTGGTCAAGGAAGCACAGCAGGAATCAATTAACATTCCTTAGCACAGAACTGTAGTATAGTGGAAGCCAAGCCCAACCCCCATCTCTGCATTCCAGCAATGTATTGAAATAGTCTGAAGACATGAGATCCCATATCCCTAACACACCAATATCTCCCATGGTCGCCACAGTTCTGTCACATATCTCCCCCTTGTATCCATGTCCGGCATACCCGATTAGACCCAGTCGGGTGTAATTTAGGGATGTCTGGGGTTTTCTGCCTGTGGTTCCATGTCCACAACAGTACTTGTCCCAAACGTCTCGTCCCCAGCCAGCCCCTACAGTCCTGGGGTCTGGAAAGAAAAAACGAGCCCCTTGTCCGGGGCCAGGAGTAAAACTGGGGTCCTTGGTCCTGGGCCAGGGAAACGTGTACCTCTTGGTCCTGGCTATCACCAAGTTGGGAGGCCTCTCCTGGGCCAGGCTCCACGCAGAGCTGGGGTCAGACCCTCCTGGGTCTGGGTCCAGTGACTCAGGGTCCATAGCCAGTCTACAAGGTGGACCTCCTTTTGGCAACAGTGTCTCTGGGTTCCCCATGGCCTGGGGGTCACCTTGGTGGACGCTGGGGACATCTCCCCCTTTTGGTTGGGCAAGTACCCCACGGGAACAGGAGAGGATGCTACTCTCACTCTCCTGGGCTGAGGCAACATCCAAAGGGCTACTGGAAACACTGGGGACTCTTTTGCTCAGGGTTGGGGCATCCAGAGGACCGGTGAGGAGCGCACTCCCACTCACCAATCCAGGACAAACAGACTGTGGGCTGCTGGCAAAACTGGGGCAACTCCCAACTTCCTTAGGGAGCACGGTGGTCCCCCTCCCTCGGGCTGGATCAACAGTTGGCCTGGTGGGGAATGACTTCCCACCCACCAGGCTGGGGTCAAAAGATCCAGGGGCAACAAGGGTATCCCTGGTGAGGACCGGGGTCCCACTCACCAAGGCTGGGGTATCAGGACAAGGGGCAACAGGCTTGGGACTGCTGATGAGGACTGTTGTCCCACTCATCACAGCCAAGGTTTTACAGGGCCTGGTGGGCTCGCTCCCAACCACCAGGTCAGGGGTCACATAGAGGCTGGTGGGCTCACTCCCACCCACCAGTTCACAGTCTACAGGGACAGCACAAGGGGCAGCAGCACTGCATTGTGGCAGTCTGCTGGGGTCCTCTTCTTTCAGGCCACAAACTCCAAGGCCATTCTCTGCCTTGAGGAAGACCGCAATCCCATTCCTCAGGGCCATAACATCCACGACCCTGGAGAGCACACATTTCTCTTTCTCCAGGGCAGTATCCAATAACAAAGGGGAAGGACAGGGGCTGCTGGTGGGGACCTGTGTCTCATCCACAGCAACAGGGGTTTCCCAGGACCTGGGGAGCTCGCTCCTACTCACCAGGCCAGGGTTCACAGGGGGGCTGGTGGGGAACGCATTCCCACCCACCAGTTCACAGTCCATAGGGTCAACAAGAGGGCCAGCAGCACTGTTCTCCTTCAGTCTGCTAGGGTCCTCTTCTTCCAGGCAACAAACTCCAAGGCCATTCTCTGCCTTGAGGAAGACCGCAGTCCCATTCCTCAGGGCCATAACATCTGCGCCCCTGGAGAGCACACATTTCTCTTTCTCCAGGGCAGTATCCAATAATAAAGGGGAAGGACAGGGGTTGCTGGTGGGAACCTGCGTCTCATCCACAGCAACAGGGGTTTCCCAGGCCCTGTGGAGCTCACTCCTACTCACCAGGCCAGGGTTCACAGGGGGGCTGGTGGGGAACGCATTCCCACCCACCAGTTCACAGTCCATAGGATCAACAAGAGGGCCAGCAGCACTGTTCTCCTTCAGTCTGCTGGGGTCCTCTTCTTTCAGGCCACAAACCGCAGGGCCATTCTCTGCCCTGAGGAAGACCGCAGTCCCATTCCTCAGGGTCGTATCAACCGTGCCCCTGGAGAGCACACATTGCTCCTTCTCCAGGGCAGTGTCCATTAACAAAGGGAGCATCTTCTTGGGTCTGCTGGTGAGCTCTCTCTCACTCACAACAGTAGGAAAAACAGGGGAAGGGGCCAAATGTCCACCAGGGGGGACGGTTGTCCCACCCCCTGGTACAGGGGCATTCTTGGGGCTGAGGATCAGCGAATTCCCACTCCTCAGGTCCGGGGTAACAAAGGGGCTGGTGCGTATCACTGTCTCACTCCCCCAGCATGGGGCAACCCAGGGGCTCTGGATGTCTTGAAAGTACTGTTGCTCGACCGACAGTTTAAGTTGGGCCACCGTCTCTTCCGACGGATTGGGTCCTAGGTGGGGCAGTAGATTCCTCATTCTCCACCCCACCGGGTCGCAGGACTCAAAGGACTGTTCCATTCCAAGGTCGGAGCCTCCATCCCAGGGCGGGTTGGCCAGCCAGGCCACATCTTCCTGCGGTATAGTATATGGGGGGGACGCCCGTGGTCCCTCCCCCGTATGCCTCGCAACTTTCCGGATAAGGCCTTGGTAAGCTCGCTCCAGATGCCACTCTTGCTCCACCAGGTCCTCCAGCTCCTCTGCTAGCTCAGGGATATTCTGGAACCCCATCATCTCCTCCCGGGCATCCCTGATTTCCCAAAACCTACTCTCCTCCTTGCTGCCAAAGTTGGGGTCGACACAGATGGCCTCCCATCCTACTCCTGGGCCATTGTATCCATTGCCCGCAGCAGAACAAGAGGGGCGGATCATGCTGTAATACTTCTGCTCCGCTTTCTGGTACAGGGCGATATACTGATCCTGTAGCTTACTTTCCACCTTCACAAAGCAGTCCATGCTGTCCTCCCAATCCCGCAGAGGATTGTCCCCCAGAAGCGGCCATCGCAATGCCACCAGCTTCTCAATCCGTCTCCAGTTGGGCTTAACAGCGCCCATTGATCCTAGATTTGCCATGTTCCACAGGCAGGATCCCAGGTACCTCCTAATGCAGTGGATACTAGTACTCCAAGTTCCAGGATATCCAAGTTGCTTTGGCCATCCACTGCTCGCTGCGCTGCTGAGACCGGGGTCAAGCCAGCGGCTATATCTCCCCCTGGATGCTGGTCTCAGGTTCGCTGTTGCTCCATCCACTGCTCGCTGCGCTGCTGAGACCGGGGTCAAGCCAGAGGCTATATCTCCCCCTGGATGCTGGTCTCAGTTTTGCTGTTGCTCCACCCACTGCTCGCTGCGCTGCTGAGACCGGGGTCAAGCCAGCGGCTATATCTCCCCCTGGATGCTGGTCTCAGATTCGCTGTTGCTCCATCCACTGCTCGCTGCGCTGCTGAGACCGGGGTCAAGCCAGAGGCTATATCTCCCCCTGGATGCTGGTCTCAGTTTTGCTGTTGCTCCACCCACTGCTCGCTGCGCTGCTGAGACCGGGGTCAAGCCAGCGGCTATATCTCCCCCTGGATGCTGGTCTCAGATTCGCTGTTGCTCCACCCACTGCTCGCTGCGCTGCTGAGACCGGGGTCAAGCCAGCGGCTATATCTCCCCCTGGATGCTGGTCTCAGATTCGCTGTTGCTCCATCCACTGCTCGCTGCGCTGCTGAGACCGGGGTCAAGCCAGAGGCTATATCTCCCCCTGGATGCTGGTCTCAGTTTTGCTGTTGCTCCACCCACTGCTCGCTGCGCTGCTGAGACCGGGGTCAAGCCAGCGGCTATATCTCCCCCTGGATGCTGGTCTCAGATTCGCTGTTGCTCCACCCACTGCTCGCTGCGCTGCTGAGACCGGGGTCAAGCCAGCGGCTATATCTCCCCCTGGATGCTAGTCTCAGTTTTGCTGCTGTTTCATCCACTGCTCGCTGCGCTGCTGAGACCGGGGTCAAGCCAGAGGCTATATCTCCCCCTGGATGCTGGTCTCAGTTTCAGTTCCTTGGGATAAGCCGAATCCCGCCGCTTGCCACCAGTTGTAACGTGACGCCTTGTATCATAAGCTGGATACCTCTTTTATAGTTCCTTTCTCAGAATAACACTCCAATAGTACACTGACCCTCCTGTTCCCAAACATCAGCCGAGACTTGATGAAGGGAAGAACTCTCTTTTATTGAATCAAACACCCAGGTTATATACACTACAGAGGCTCTTATCTAGATCAGCATGCAAATGAATACTTGGGACAGTGTTTCTATGCTTGACCAATCAGTCACCAGCACCCTTATCAGGATAAGAATGCAGATTAGGAATTGAAATCCTACATTCTTAACTGGCTCATCAATAACCGCCTCTGATTGGTCAAGGAAGCACAGCAGGAATCAATTAACATTCCTTAGCACAGAACTGTAGTATAGTGGAAGCCAAGCCCAACCCCCATCTCTGCATTCCAGCAATGTATTGAAATAGTCTGAAGACATGAGATCCCATATCCCTAACACACCAATATCTCCCATGGTCGCCACAGTTCTGTCACATATATAACAATAAATAAACTAGTAATGTCCGTTGTGTACAACACAACTCCAAAACTGATGGGCAAAGGGGCGTGGCAAGGGCGTGGCTAAACTATTCTCCAGTGTCGTAGAGGAAAAGAAAATTTGTTGTAACTAACGACAAAAGAGAAAATTTGTACGTTAAGAAAAAAGTGGAGGGAATGAGAAATTTTGTGTTTAGTTAAGACATTTTTGTCTTTAGTTAAGACATTTTTTAATACATTTTTGTCGTTAGTTAAGACTTTTTTTGTCATTACATATGATGATTTCAGTCAGGACAAACAACATATTTCTGATCATAACCGACACTCTGAAAATATGAATGATTCCAACAACACTGGACTTTGTAAAGTCGTTACAAACGATAAAAGCTATTTTGCTAGTTCTTTGAACATAGGGCCCTAAAAACCACAAATCCTGCAGAATATAAACACCTGTTAGTGGGGTAGATGAATTATTTTTCACTAATTTGTTTTTTCTTTTTTCTTCTTTTTTTTTGCCTTCTTTTGGGTCAATGATGGTAAACAGGAATAGGAAAAGGGTTGTAGTGGATGAACGCAAGTCTTTTTTCAACCTAAATTACTAATTACTAAAAAATTCCTAATTTGTTTTTTCTTTTTTCTTCTTTCTTTTTTCTTTTTTTTTTATTGAAGATCTGCAGGTCAGTACAACCAAACAGTTTTACAAACAAAATAGGGATAATAAAAGCTACAATGAACATAGGGAATCTCACTAGGAATACTAACACGATATGGATTAGCAATCAAACAGCTGAGAGATTGTCAGAAGGAGCTTTATTGTGTCATCTCTACAAGTAACATGTGTATTAGTACAATCTCATATAACATTCAGAAAGAAAAAGAGAAACTGAGTGCAGAGTCGAAATTAACATTAAAAATAAAGAAGGAAAGGGGAAAAATGAGAGGAGAGAGAAGCAGGAAAATCATAAGGAAGATAAGGGAATAAAAGACCAAGAAAGGTAAGACGCCTCACTAGCCTCTGCAAGTCCACCCAAGAAGAAAAAGGCCCTTTCTGAGAATTTGAAACACACAAAATAGTCAAGTGGTCCAGTCCTAAAATTCCACCCATTTTGTAGGTTAATCACTCCATGGCCAAAAAGTCTGCCATTTTCAGGACCCATTCATATACTGCGGGGGCTAATATTTGTTCCCATCTGGCAGGGCACGTCTTTTCAGCATTTATAGTGTCCATACAGAGCTATTCTGTGCACATTCTTTCGCAGACTCTCAGGAGTTATATTTTAAATAGTAATAAATTTGGATTATCTTGGAGACCTAAGGTTTGTTTGTATCTGTTTCCAGAATGGGCTGATCAAGCTGCAATCCAGAGAATATGTCTGAGCATTCCCCAATGACAACAGCATCTCCAGTACATTGACGAGACCTCAGGGTAAAGCCTATGCAAAATCTCATGAGTTGTATACCAATGACTTAGCACTTACATGCCATGGATGGATATTCATTGGAAGAGGTCCTGCAAGAGAGGAGGAAGCAGCTGGCAATTCAAGCGAGGGGGGTGGGGGGGAGTGAGGGTCGTGCTCATAGAGGTGTAGGTCAATGAAGTGTTTGAATGAACTATCAATTTATATATATGTCATGACCTAATATATGTAATTAATTTGCTGAATGTAAAAAACACACCATTAATGAAAATAAAACAAGTTTATGAAGAGAAAAATAAAAACATGGTTTACAGATGTCACTTATATCCCTAATAGGCAAAGATTACATATATAGACTACATAGATACGTGAATATCATGTCCAATCAGAAAAAACACTTGTGTATCACAGTAATAAGCATACAACACACTAACATAGTAAAATCGTAACATAGCAACATAGTTGACGAGGATGTAAAAAACGTCCATATGGTTTAACCACTGTACAGCCTGAGGAAGGGATAAAACCCTTAAAGCCATTTCCAATAAATCCTCAAGTGGGCAAAACAATCCTCCCTTCACTCCAAATGGCAGTTTGATATTTCCCTGTGGATCAGCGTCCCATCTGCTTGGAGACCACGTGTCATCATCATTTTCACTATGAAGGTATCCATTACTACAGAACCGGTAAACACATACAGAAGATGTTAATGCCCCAATGAATTGTAAATTTGTATGATAAACCATAACATAAGAAAAATAAAGAAAAGGAAAAAATAAAATGGGTGACATCTCAGTGATCTATTATTCAATAGAACCCCAGAAGTAAAGTCAATTCATATATATTTAATACAAGGTGAATATAACCTGCTAGTTGTTCATACTGTCGGACATGGATTTTCCTAAAGTGACATGATGATGATGATGATGATGAGAAAGCTGATGATGCCATAATAAACCAATATTCTCAGTCATGTTGATAGTAGACCTAAGGCCTGCAGGCATATTTGTTACAGAGCTAGCCTTGTTTCAATCCCACAGTCATATATTTTCAAGCCCGGCCTCCTGTAATGTTTTGAAACTTTCGCTTTCAATAATCCTGTCAAAAAAGTATTATTCAGCCTTTTCTTTCTGTTATCCTGCTGGTATGACATTGCTAACCATTATTTTTAACAGATAAAAAAACATAAAAATACATTTGGGTTATGCTGAATCTGTCACATGTGCATGGTGGAGGTGTGATTAATATATATCTGCCTTAGTTATAGTATTAAATACTAGATTACTTCCATTATTATTAAGTTAATAATCAGTGGTCTTTGCAGTGGTGCCAACAGCGGTATATTGTAGCAACTCTTGAAATCCCTTTTGTTCCTCATCATCAGTGCTGCCACTATTACCAGATACTCCCATGGTATTAAATGTTGGTTCACTTTTAGAAATTCTACCAACACTGCTATTTGTTAGCTACGTCCTACGGTAATTTACAATATAACCAGCAGCACAGATAACCCTGTCAGAATGCATGCTTGCTGGGGGGCAAATGAAGGTCACCGTGGCAGTACATATCAGTGCTGGCTTTCACATTGTTTTGTTTGCAGTAGTTAATGGGGGTCATCTTTTTGGCCTAGAACATAGCTACCCTGCAGTATGCTGTACCAGTCTCACATGCTGTGGGATCAATCCTAGGATCTACAATGTGTTTGTATGTGTTAATTTCCAACTTATTCTGTGTGAGGAAGTCTCATAGAACTGTGTCACCACCTTCACCACCACTTCCACCGCCACAAACGTTAGATGCCTCCCCTGAGACATATGAATTACTTTCAGTGATGATAATGACAGGTATTGTTTTGGTAAGTTCTTGCTGACGGTGCTGCTACTTCTGATGGTATAAACACTTTACTTATGTCTGAGATTTGGGACGGGGAGCTACTGGTAGTGGTGATTACAAAGGCTGATGTGGGATTGTTGTTGTCTGATGGGGGGTTTCTGCAGCCAATTTGGTCTTCTTAGTAGAGGTTTTCTTGAGTCCATGTTTTGTACAGGGGTAGTACTAGCAGGGTCAGTAGCATTGTAGTGGGACTTTTTTTTTTTTTTTGCATACACGTCGACATGCCTAGGCTACATATGATTCAATAATGCACATGTGCCAAGGTGGCATCCCGCTTTACTGTATACTTTAACAGCAGTGCAACTTGTGTATATATATATATATATATCTATATATATAAAAGAGAAAGGCTCATTGCATAATTTATGTCTCCTCAGGAGACACACACACCCAGGGGTGGCAATAAGGAGGGGTTACTGTTCCCATTGGGTGATTCAATGGGGGAGTGATTTGGCCCGCCCCCACTATGCAGCCACCCACCACTATCAAAGTCAGAAAAAAACAATATGGCCGCCACTTGCTCCTACACCACAGACAAACACACACATGCCCCACTCACACATCACCAAACTCACACACATGCCCCACTCACACAGCACCAAACACACACACATGCCCCACTCACACACACAGCACCACACACACAAAAGCCAGAAAGAAATATGGCTGACACACAGTCACTCACCCTGACTCCCAGTGGCCTCAGTAGGACCTGTACTACAGCCACTGAGGAACAAAATGGCACTCAAAGGGTTAAGGTAGGTCCTCATTGCTCAATTATTTCTTCACTGTCATCATTTGCAATGCAAAACACAGGACAGACAGCCATCAGGTACACACTTAACCCACTGACTGCCACAGGGTTGTGTATCAAGTTTTAGCCCTCAGGGAGTGTGTTCAACCCCCTCACACTGTAAACTTGCATTTCCCTCCCACTTCTCCTCCTTCCCCAGCCTATTACTAACACTTTTCCCACATTTCTCTTAAGCCCCGCCCCTACTCATGATTAAGCCCCACCCCCTTTTAACCCAAATTGCCCCATTGCTCTCTCCACATCAGCACCACATGAGGGACTCCACAAGTAAAACTTCCCAGGTATTACACACTCATGCCCCACTCACACAGCACCAAACAACCATACACACACACAAAGCCAGAAAGAAATATGGCTGACACACAGTCACTCACCCTGACTCCCAGTGGCCTCAGCAGGACCTGTAGTATAGCCACTGAACGGTGCTGCATCACCAGGGGAACAAAATGGCACTCAGAGGGCTAAGGTAGGCCCTCATTGCTGAATTACTTCTTCACTGTCATCATTTGCCATGCAAGACACAGGACAGACAGCCATCAGGTACACACTTAACCCACTGACTGCCACAGGGTTGTGTATCAAGTTTTACCCCTCAGGGAGTTTGTTCAAACCCCTCACAGTGTAAACTTGCATTTCCCTCCCACTTCTCCTCCTTCCCCAGCCTATTACTAACACTTTTCCACATTTATGTTAAGCCCCGCCCCCTACTCGCGATTAAGCCCCGCCCACTTTTACCCAGATTGCCCCATTTGTATCTCCACATCAGCACCACATGACTCCCTTCCAGGGACTACACAAGTCAAAGTTCCCAGGTATGAATACACTTCCCACTGCTATTTAACTCTGACATACCTCTCTATACCTTAAGCATTTGAGTGCCAGAGGGGTGCACAACTCATGCACGCATGTGTTTCTGTGCCTATATGTTGCGTGTGTGTGTGTGTACATCTCTGTTGCATATTTGTGTGCATCTCCGGTGTGTGCGCGCATGTCTTTTGCATGTCTCTGCCGCTCACTGTGTGTATGTGTCTGCCTGTGTGTTGCATATGTCTGTGTTTATCAGTGTGTCTACATTTCACACACGTGCGCCCAACACCGTCCCACATTGGTAGTGTATATATATAAGAGAGAAAACCTGCGTCCCCTGCCACACACACACAGGGGCGGCTGTAAGGAACAGTTAGCCTGCCCCCCAACATCAGTCTTAACCTAGGCTGACCAGACCTCACCTTTAACTGGGGACGCATAGGAAAAATACATACTGCAGGACTGCTTTCATTTCAGTGAAGTACTGCAAAATGGCTATTTCCTATGTGTCTCCGGTTAAAGGAGAGATCTGGTCAGCCAACCTTAACCCTTTGAGTGTCAGAGGGGTACGCATACATTGCAATGCGTTGCGTACCTCTCTGGCAGTCAGAGGGTTAGCCCTCTCCTCCACAACTCACCTACTGCTACATCACTTCTCTCGACTTACAACTCCTACAGTAAACAACTCATGGCACAATACTATAACCCACCAACCAGCAGCTCCCATTTTGCTGGGGAGCCACACATTGATCACTTCTTTCAAAGACACACTGGGACACTCAGAGTCAGCTGGGGAATAGGTTAGAACACACAGATCTTCAGTTTCCATGCTAAGAACTGGGGCTGATGGACTCACTTTGTTTCAATTTAACCCTTTGAGTGCTGTTGCAATGCCTTGGATACCTCTCTGGCACTCAGAGGGTTAAGCCAATTAACCCTTGGAATACCAGAGATGATATGCAGCACATTGCTCTGCGTACCTCTGTCACTCAAAGGGTTAATATCTGTTTGGAAAGCTTCCACATTTGGGTATTGTGCAGCCCACTCTTTCCTCACAAGTGGCCCACAGGGTTAAACTGATTTCTTTGAAAATGTCCATTGATTTCAATGAGACTATTAATTCCATGAATGCTACAAACAATGCAAACACATTTCCAAAGCAACGCGTTGGGGACCATTGTAGCATTCAAGGGGTTAAAGCCCCATTTCTGTCAACATGATTTTCCTGAATTTTCAATTCAACCCTACGGTGTCAGTTTTTTTTGAGTTGCACCTTTTATCTTGATACATAAGGCCCATAGAGTTCTACTCTTACCCCATTAATCTAAACCCATTTATACTTTTGGCTCTTGCAGCAGCTGACTGTGCACTGTGAACTGTGAGGCTGATGTACTAACACAAAGAGGAACAATTCATCTGTACCATACAGAACAAATACAATGCTTTGCTGACCTCTCTAGCGTTGAAGACGTTAAAACGCCCATTTAAATAAATGGGTATTGTTCCCTGTGCTGCTGTTACTTTTCCACAAAATTCCACCACTTTCCTTAGTATATGAGCCTTCCTGTTTTGAAGCCTATTAGCTGTTAGGGGTTCCTCTATTGATCCCTTGCCTACGGTCCATGGACAAATAATCTGGTTCTGTCCCAGCCGACCACCACGGCCCACTAATGCAAGGAGCGCCCAACATGTGTCACATATTCCTTTCACTGCCAGAGGACTATACAACTCATTACACAGCAATGTGTTGTGTACCTCTCTCACACTCACAGTTAAAGTGCTTCACTCCAACCAACTGCTACACTAGGTCTGTATAATGCAGTAACCCTACAGCCCTGTATTTCATGTCTACTTCACTGTCTATGTATAGTCATTTCTCCCCCTCACCCATTACTTTACTGTAACACTTCACTGTCCCTCCTCTCCTCAATCTCTCATCTCCTCCTCCCTTGTCACCCCCACTCACCTATCCCCTTGCCATTCATCCATAGTCCCAATCTCGCCATTTTACTCCCACATCACTATTACATTATCTATCACTGAATCTGTCACTTAACCCTCTGTCTGCCATCCTATTTCTTCAAATGTACTGCAGTATCCACTGCTGTAATCTAAATTATTCCTTTACTCACAAACATCTTCTCACTGTGACCTTCTACAAGTAACACAGCACACTGACTTCAGCTGTAAGGATACAGGGTCTTATTCATCAAGTAACACAGCACACTCACTTCATCTGTAAGGATACAGGGCCTTATTCATCAAGTAACACAGCACACTTACTTCAACTGTAAGGATACAGGGCCTTATTCATCAAGTAACACAGCACATTCACTTCAACTGTAAGGATACAGGGCCTTATTCATCTAGTAACACTGCACACTGACTTCAGCTGTAAAGATAGAGGGCCTTATTCACCAAGTAACACGGCACACTCACTTGAACTGTAAGGATACAGGGCCTTATTCATCAAGTAACACGGCACACTCACTACAACTGTAAGGATACAGGGCCTTATTCACCAAGTAACACGGCACACTCACTTCAACTGTAAGGATACAGGGTCTTATTCACCAAGTAACACGGCACACTCACTTCAACTGTAAGGATACAGGGCCTTATTCACCAAGTAACACGGCACACTCACTTCAACTGTCAGGATACAGGGCCTTATTCATCATGTAACACAGCACACTCACTACAACTGTAAGGACACAGGGCCTTATTTATCATGTAACACAGCACACTCACTTCAACTGTAAGGATACGGGGTCTTATTCATCAAGTAACACAGCACACTCACTTCAACTGTAAGGATACAGGGCCTTATTCATCAAGTAACACAGTACACTCACTTTAACTGTAAGGATACAGGACCTTATTCATCAAGTAACACAGTACACTCACTTTAACTGTAAGGATACAGGGTCTTATTCTTCAAGCTGAAGAGCTGCAATTAAAACATTTTTTACAAATCTTATCAGCATATCTACATCCCCACTGTCTACACATGTGACATCATATGCCTATGTGTGTGTGTCTCCGTATGTATGCGTTTCACAGTGTGTGACACGCTCTGTCTCTTTAAGTGCGTGTCTGTAACACTGCATATTTCTGTTTCACACAATGTCTGTCTGTGTAAATAATATGATGGGCAACGCCGTCCCACATTGCTAGTATATATATATATATATATATATATATATATATATATATATATATATATATATAAATAAATATATCCCCTTAAAGACCTGCGATTGCACGTGCGGCCGGCACTTGGTGACCATGGGGCTTTTCTTTTATATTTTACTTCTGGTTCAGGGCTTCTGGAGTGGAAAGCAGCCGCACAGGGAGCGCTGAACTCCATGACGTGCCAGGACCGGCACTGGTCCTTAAGTGCTGGACTGATGTGACGGTCCTGGCACGTCAGTGGTCACGAAGGGGTTAAATACATATATATACATGTGTGTATACATATATATATATATATATATATATATGTACTAGCAGAATGGGACGGCGTTGCCCGTCTCTTTTTTTTTTTTATAAGAATGTGTTGTGAAGACTGTGTTAGTTATAGTTCAGAGTTCATCCTTAGATAGACACATATAAACAGAGAGATACATATATATATACATAGACAGACATATACATACATACATACATACACACATACATACATACATACATATAAACATACACACATACATACATACATATAAACATACATACATATAAACATACACACATACATACATACATATAAACATACATACATGAAGAGAGAGAGACACACACACAGCAAAACACAATGATAAGAAGTATAGTTTAACCCTTAGAGTGCCATAGGGGTTATCCAACGCATTGAGGAGCAATGGATTAAGTACTCCTGTGGCTCTCAAAGGGTTAATGTGGGTGGCAATATAGAGTGCTCATTCTGCATGCAGAGAAAGGGAGATAGAGATCCCAGTGCAGGTCAGATATGGGGTCTCTTTCTCCCCTTCTGTACTTACATCATCCCTAGAGTGGTGCAGTGCTCGGATACAATATAGTACTTCTGTGCTTACATCATCCCTAGAGTGGCGCAGTGCTCGGATACAATATAGTACTTCTGTGCTTACATCATCCCTAGAGTGGCGCAGTGCTCGGATACAATATAGTACTTCTGTGCTTACATCATCCCTAGAGTGGCGCAGTGCTCGGATACAATATAGTACTTCTGTACTTACATCATCCCTAGAGTGGCGCAGTGCTCAGATACAATATAGTGCTTCAGTACTTACATCATCACTAGAGTGGCGCAGTGCTCGGATACAATATAGTACTTCTGTACTTACATCATCCCTAGAGTGGCGCAGTGCTCGGATACAATATAGTGCTTCTGTACTTACATCATCACTAGAGTGGCGCAGTGCTCGGATACAATATAGTGCTTCTGTGCTTACATCATCCCTAGAGTGGCGCAGTGCTCGGATACAATATAGTACTTCTGTACTTACATCATCACTAGAGTGGTGCAGTGCTCGGATACAATATAGTACTTCTGTACTTACATCATCCCTAGAGTGGCGCACTGCTCGGATACAATATAGTGCTTCTGTACTTACATCATCACTAGAGTGGCGCAGTGCTCGGATACAATATAGTACTTCTGTACTTACATCATCCCTAGAGTGGCGCAGTGCTCGGATACAATATAGTGCTTCTGTGCTTACATCATCCCTAGAGTGGCGCAGTGCTCGGATACAATATAGTGCTTCTGTACTTACATCATCCCTAGAGTGGCGCAGTGCTCAGATACAATATAGTACTTCTGTGTTACATCATCCCTAGAGTGGCGCAGTGCTCGGATACAATATAGTACTTCTGTGCTTACATCATCCCTAGAGTGGCGCAGTGCTCGGATACAATATAGTACTTCTGTGTTTACATCATCCCTAGAGTGGCGCAGTGCTCGCATACAATATAGTACTTCTGTGTTACATCATCCCTAGAGTGGCGCAGTGCTCGGATACAATATAGTACTTCTGTGCTTACATCATCCCTAGAGTGGCGCAGTGCTCGGATACAATATAGTGCTTCTGTGTGTACATCATCCCTAGAGTGGCGCAGTGCTCAGATACAATATAGTACTTCTGTGCTTACATCATCACTAGAGTGGCGCAGTGCTCGGATACAATATAGTACTTCTGTGCTTACATCATCCCTAGAGTGGCGCAGTGCTCGGATACAATATAGTGCTTCTGTGTGTACATCATCCCTAGAGTGGCGCAGTGCTCGGATACAATATAGTACTTCTGTACTTACATCATCCCTAGAGTGGCGCAGTGCTCAGATACAATATAGTACTTCTGTGCTTACATCATCCCTAGAGTGGCGCAGTGCTCAGATACAATATAGTACTTCTGTGCTTACATCATCCCTAGAGTGGCGCAGTGCTCGGATACAATATAGTGCTTCTGTGCTTACATCATCCCTAGAGTGACGCAGTGCTCGGATACAATATAGTACTTCTGTACTTACATCATCCCTAGAGTGGCGCAGTGCTCGGATACAATATAGTGCTTCTGTACTTACATCATCCCTAGAGTGGCGCAGTGATCGGATACAATATAGTACTTCTGTACTTACATCATCCCTAGAGTGGCGCAGTGCTCGGATACAATATAGTGCTTCTGTACTTACATCATCCCTAGAGTGGCGCAGTGCTCAGATACAATATAGTGCTTCTGTACTTACATCATCCCTAGAGTGGCGCAGTGATCGGATACAATATAGTACTTCTGTACTTACATCATCCCTAGAGTGGCGCAGTGCTCAGATACAATATAGTACTTCTGTGCTTACATCATCCCTAGAGTGGCGCAGTGCTCAGATACAATATAGTACTTCTGTGCTTACATCATCCCTAGAGTGGCGCAGTGCTCAGATACAATATAGTACTTCTGTACTTACATCATCCCTAGAGTGGCGCAGTGCTCGGATACAATATAGTACTTCTGTGTGTACATCATCCCTAGAGTGGCGCAGTGCTCAGATACAATATAGTACTTCTGTGCTTACATCATCACTAGAGTGGCGCAGTGCTCGGATACAATATAGTACTTCTGTGCTTACATCATCCCTAGAGTGACACAGTGCTCAGATACAATATAGTGCTTCTGTACTTACATCATCCCTAGAGTGGCTCAATGCTCGGATACAATATAGTACTTCTGTGCTTACATCATCCCTAGAGTGGCGCAGTGCTCAGATACAATATAGTGCTTCTGTACTTACATCATCCCTAGAGTGGTGCAGTGCTCAGATACAATATAGTACTTCTGTGCTTACATCATCCCTAGAGTGACACAGTGCTCAGATACAATATAGTACTTCTGTACTTACATCATCCCTAGAGTGGCGCAGTGCTCAGATACAATATAGTGCTTCTGTACTTACATCATCCCTAGAGTGGCGCAGTGCTCGGATACAATATAGTACTTCTGTGCTTACATCATCCCTAGAGTGACACAGTGCTCAGATACAATATAGTACTTCTGTACTTACATCATCCCTAGAGTGGCGCAGTGCTCGGATACAATATAGTGCTTCTGTACTTACATCATCCGTAGAGTGGCGCAGTGCTCGGATACAATATAGTACTTCTGTGCTTACATCATCCCTAGAGTGACACAGTGCTCAGATACAATATAGTACTTCTGTACTTACATCATCCCTAGAGTGGCGCAGTGCTCGGATACAATATAGTGCTTCTGTGCTTACATCACCCCTAGAGTGGCGCAGTGCTTGGATACAATATAGTACTTCTGTACTTACATCATCCCTAGAGTGGCGCAGTGCTCGGATACAATATAATGCTTCTGTACTTACATCATCACTAGAGTGGCGCAGTGCTCGGATACAATATAGTGCTTCTGTGCTTACATCATCCCTAGAGTGGCGCAGTGCTCGGATACAATATAGTACTTGTGTACTTACATCATCCCTAGATTGGCGCAGTGCTCGGATACAATATAGTACTTCTGTGTTACATCATCCCTAGAGTGGCGCAGTGCTCAGATACAATATAGTGCTTCTGTACTTACATCATCCCTAGAGTGGCGCAGTGCTCGGATACAATATAGTGCTTCTGTGCTTACATCATACCTAGAGTGGCGCAGTGCTCAGATACAAAATAGCACTTCTGTACTTACATCATTCCTAGAGTGGCGCAGTGCTCAGATACAATATAGTACTTCTGTGCTTACATCATCCCTAGAATGGCACAGTGCTCAGATACAGTATAGTACTTCTGTGCTTACATTATCCCTAGAGTGGCGCAGTGCTCGGATACAATATAGTACTTCTGTACTTACATCATCCCTAGAGTGGTGCAGTGCTCGGATACAATATAGTGCTTCTGTACTTACATCATCCCTAGAGTGACGCAGTGCTCAGATACTATATAGTACTTCTGTACTTACATCATCCCTAGAGTGGTGCAGTGCTCGGATACAATATAGTACTTCTGTACTTACATCATCCCTAGAGTGACGCAGTGCTCAGATACAATATAGTGCTTCTGTACTTACATCATCCCTAGAGTGGCGCAGTGATCGGACACAATATAGTACTTCTGTACTTACATCATCCCTAGAGTGACGCAGTGCTCAGATACAATATAGTGCTTCTGTACTTACATCATCCCTAGAGTGGCGCAGTGATCGGATACAATATAGTACTTCTGTACTTACATCATCCCTAGAGTGACGCAGTGCTCAGATACAATATAGTGCTTCTGTACTTACATCATCCCTAGAGTGGCGCAGTGCTCAGATACAATATAGTACTTCTGTACTTACATCATCCCTAGAGTGGCGCAGTGCTCGGATACAATATAGTACTTCTGTGCTTACATCATCCCTAGAGTGACGCAGTGCTCAGATACAATATAGTACTTCTGTGCTTACATCATCCCTAGAGTGGCGCAGTGCTCGGATACAATATAGTGCTTCTGTGCTTACATCATCCCTAGAGTGGCGCAGTGCTCAGATACAATATAGTGCTTCTGTACTTACATCATCACTAGAGTGGCGCAGTGCTCAGATACAATATAGTGCTTCTGTACTTACATCATCACTAGAGTGGTGCAGTGCTCAGATACAATATAGTACTTCTGTACTTACATCATCCCTAGAGTGGCGCAGTGATCGGATACAATATAGTACTTCTGTACTTACATCATCACTAGAGTGGCGCAGTGCTCAGATACAATATAGTGCTTCTGTACTTACATCATCCCTAGAGTGGCGCAGTGATCGGATACAATATAGTACTTCTGTACTTACATCATCCCTAGAGTGGCGCAGTGCTCAGATACAATATAGTACTTCTGTACTTACATCATCCCTAGAGTGACGCAGTGCTCAGATACAATATAGTGCTTCTGTACTTACATCATCCCTAGAGTGGCGCAGTGCTCGGATACAATATAGTACTTCTGTACTTACATCATCCCTAGAGTGGCGCAGTGCTCGGATACAATATAGTACTTCTGTGCTTACATCATCCCTAGAGTGGCGCAGTGCTCGGATACAATATAGTACTTCTGTACTTACATCATCCCTAGAGTGGCGCAGTGCTCGGATACAATATAGTACTTCTGTACTTACATCATTCCTAGAGTGGCGCAGTGCTCAGATACAATATAGTGCTTCTGTACTTACATCATCCCTAGAGTGGCGCAGTGCTCGGATACAATATAGTGCTTCTGTGCTTACATCATCTCTAGAGTGGCGCAGTGCTCGGATACAATATAGTACTTCTGTACTTACATCACCCCTAGAGTGGCGCAGTGCTCAGATACAAAATAGCACTTCTGTACTTACATCATCCCTAGAGTGGCGCAGTGCTCAGATACAATATAGTACTTCTGTGCTTACATCATCCCTAGAATGGCACAGTGCTCAGATACAATATAGTACTTCTGTGCTTACATCATCCCTAGAGTGGCGCAGTGCTCGGATACAATATAGTACTTCTGTACTTACATCATCCCTAGAGTGGCGCAGTGCTCGGATACAATATAGTACTTCTGTACTTACATCATCCCTAGAGTGGTGCAGTGCTCGGATACAATATAGTGCTTCTGTACTTACATCATCCCTAGAGTGGTGCAGTGCTCGGATACAATATAGTACTTCTGTACTTACATCATCCCTAGAGTGACGCAGTGCTCAGATACAATATAGTGCTTCTGTACTTACATCATCCCTAGAGTGACGCAGTGCTCAGATACAATATAGTGCTTCTGTACTTACATCATCAATAGAGTGGCGCAGTGATCGGATACAATATAGTACTTCTGTACTTACATCATCCCTAGAGTGACGCAGTGCTCAGATACAATATAGCGCTTCTGTACTTACATCATCCCTAGAGTGGCGCAGTGATCGGATACAATATAGTACTTCTGTACTTACATCATCCCTAGAGTGACGCAGTGCTCAGATACAATATAGTGCTTCTGTACTTACATCATCCCTAGAGTGGCGCAGTGCTCAGATACAATATAGTACTTCTGTACTTACATCATCCCTAGAGTGGCGCAGTGCTCGGATACAATATAGTACTTCTGTGCTTACATCATCCCTAGAGTGACGCAGTGCTCAGATACAATATAGTGCTTCTGTACTTACATCATCCCTAGAGTGACGCAGTGCTCAGATACAATATAGTGCTTCTGTACTTACATCATCCCTAGAGTGACGCAGTGCTCAGATACAATATAGTGCTTCTGTACTTACATCATCCCTAGAGTGACGCAGTGCTCAGATACAATATAGTACTTCTGTACTTACATCATCCCTAGAGTGACGCAGTGCTCAGATACAATATAGTGCTTCTGTACTTACATCATCTCTAGAGTGGTGCAGTGATCGGATACAATATAGTACTTCTGTACTTACATCATCCCTAGAGTGGCGCAGTGCTCAGATACAATATAGTACTTCTGTGCTTAAATCATCCCTAGAGTGGCGCAGTGCTCAGATACAATATAGTACTTCTGTGCTTACATCATCCCTAGAATGGCACAGTGCTCAGATACAATTTAGTACTTCTGTGCTTACATCATCCCTAGAGTGGCGCAGTGCTCGGATACAATATAGTGCTTCTGTGCTTACATCATCCCTAGAGTGGCGCAGTGCTCAGATACAATATAGTGCTTCTGTACTTACATCATCCCTAGAGTGGCGCAGTGATCGGATACAATATAGTACTTCTGTACTTACATCATCCCTAGAGTGGCGCAGTGCTCAGATACAATATAGTACTTCTGTACTTACATCATCCCTAGAGTGACGCAGTGCTCAGATACAATATAGTGCTTCTGTACTTACATCATCCCTAGAGTGGCGCAGTGCTCGGATACAATATAGTACTTCTGTACTTACATCATCCCTAGAGTGGCGCAGTGCTCGGATACAATATAGTACTTCTGTGCTTACATCATCCCTAGAGTGGCGCAGTGCTCGGATACAATATAGTACTTCTGTACTTACATCATCCCTAGAGTGGCGCAGTGCTCGGATACAATATAGTACTTCTGTACTTACATCATCCCTAGAGTGGCGCAGTGCTCAGATACAATATAGTGCTTCTGTACTTACATCATCCCTAGAGTGGCGCAGTGCTCGGATACAATATAGTGCTTCTGTGCTTACATCATCCCTAGAGTGGCGCAGTGCTCGGATACAATATAGTACTTCTGTACTTACATCACCCCTAGAGTGGCGCAGTGCTCAGATACAATATAGTGCTTCTGTACTTACATCATCCCTAGAGTGGCGCAGTGCTGGGATACAATATAGTACTTCTGTACTTACATCATCCCTAGAGTGGCGCAGTGCTCGGATACAATATAGTGCTTCTGTACTTACATCACCCCTAGAGTGGTGCAGTGCTCAGATACAATATAGTGCTTCTGTGCTTACATCATCACTAGAGTGGCGCAGTGCTCGGATACAATATAGTGCTTCTGTGCTTACATCATCCCTAGAGTGGCGCAGTGCTCAGATACAATATAGTACTTCTGTACTTACATCATCCCTAGAGTGGCGCAGTGCTCGGATACAATATAGTACTTCTGTACTTACATCATCACTAGAGTGGCGCAGTGCTCAGATACAATATAGTACTTCTGTACTTACATCATCCCTAGAGTGGCGCAGTGCTCAGATACAATATAGTACTTCTGTACTTACATCATCCCTAGAGTGGCGCAGTGCTCAGATACAATATAGTACTTCTGTACTTACATCATCCCTAGAGTGGCGCAATGCTCGGATACAATATAGTACTTCTGTACTTACATCATCCCTAGAGTGGCGCAGTGCTCAGATACAATATAGTACTTCTGTACTTACATCATCACTAGAGTGGCGCAGTGCTCGGATACAATATAGTACTTCTGTACTTACATCATCCCTAGAGTGGCGCAGTGCTCGGATACAATATAGTACTTCTGTACTTACATCATCACTAGAGTGGCGCAGTGCTCGGATACAATATAGTACTTCTGCACTTACATCATCACTAGAGTGGCGCAGTGCTCGGATACAATATAGTACTTCTGTACTTACATCATCCCTAGAGTGGCGCAGTGCTCGGATACAATATAGTACTTCTGTACTTACATCATCACTAGAGTGGCGCAGTGCTCGGATACAATATAGTACTTCTGTACTTACATCATCCCTAGAGTGGCGCAGTGCTCGGATACAATATAGTACTTCTGTACTTACATCATCCCTAGAGTGGCGCAGTGCTCGGATACAATATAGTACTTCTGTACTTACATCATTCCTAGAGTGGCGCAGTGCTCGGATACAATATAGTACTTCTGTACTTACATCATCCCTAGAGTGGCGCAGTGCTGGGATACAATATAGTACTTCTGTACTTACATCATCCCTAGAGTGGCGCAGTGCTCAGATACAATATAGTACTTCTGTACTTACATCATCACTAGAGTGGCGCAGTGCTCGGATACAATATAGTACTTCTGTACTTACATCATCACTAGAGTGGTGCAGTGCTCGGATACAATATAGTACTTCTGTACTTACATCATCCCTAGAGTGGCGCAGTGCTCGGATACAATATAGTACTTCTGTACTTACATCATCCCTAGAGTGGCGCAGTGCTCGGATACAATATAGTACTTCTGTACTTACATCATCACTAGAGTGGCGCAATGCTCGGATACAATATAGTGCTTCTGTACTTACATCACCCCTAGAGTGGCGCAGTGCTCGGATACAATATAGTGCTTCTGTAGTTACATCACCCCTAGAGTGGCGCAGTGCTCAGATACAATATAGTACTTCTGTACTTACATCATCCCTAGAGTGGCGCAGTGCTCAGATACAATATAGTACTTCTGTACTTACATCATCACTAGAGTGGCGCAGTGCTCGGATACAATATAGTACTTCTGTACTTACATCATCCCTAGAGTGGCGCAGTGCTCGGATACAATATAGTGCTTCTGTACTTACATCATCCCTAGAGTGACGCAGTGCTCGGATACAATATAATACTTCTGTACTTACATCATCCCTAGAGTGGCGCAGTGCTCGGATACAATATAGTGATTCTGTACTTACATCATCCCTAGAGTGGCGCAGTGCTCCGATACAATATAGTACTTCTGTACTTACATCATTCCTAGAGTGGCGCAGTGCTCGGATACAATATAGTACTTCTGTACTTACATCATCCCTAGAGTGGCGCAGTGCTAGGATACAATATAGTACTTCTGTACTTACACCATCCCTAGAGTGGCGCAGTGCTCAGATACAATATAGTGCTTCTGTGCTTACATCATCCCTAGAGTGGTGCAGTGCTCGGATACAATATAGTACTTCTGTGCTTACATCATCACTAGAGTGGCGCAGTGCTCGGATACAATATAGTACTTCTGTGCTTACATCATCCCTAGAGTGGTGCAGTGCTCGGATACAATATAGTGCTTCTGTACTTACATCATCCCTAGAGTGGCGCAGTGCTCGGATACAATATAGTGCTTCTGTGCTTACATCATCACTAGAGTGGCGCAGTGCTCAGATACAATATAGTGCTTCTGTACTTACATCTTCCCTAGAGTGGCGCAGTGCTCGGATACAATATAGTGCTTCTGTGCTTACATCATCACTAGAGTGGCGCAGTGCTAGGATACAATATAGTACTTCTGTACTTACATCATCACTAGAGTGGCGCAGTGCTCGGATACAATATAGTACTTCTGTACTTACATCATCCCTAGAGTGGCGCAGTGATCGGATACAATATAGTACTTCTGTACTTACATCATCCCTAGAGTGACGCAGTGCTCAGATACAATATAGTGCTTCTGTACTTACATCATCCCTAGAGTGGCGCAGTGCTCAGATACAATATAGTACTTCTGTACTTACATCATCCCTAGAGTGGCGCAGTGCTCGGATACAATATAGTACTTCTGTGCTTACATCATCCCTAGAGTGACGCAGTGCTCAGATACAATATAGTACTTCTGTGCTTACATCATCCCTAGAGTGGCGCAGTGCTCGGATACAATATAGTGCTTCTGTGCTTACATCATCCCTAGAGTGGCGCAGTGCTCAGATACAATATAGTGCTTCTGTACTTACATCATCACTAGAGTGGCGCAGTGCTCAGATACAATATAGTGCTTCTGTACTTACATCATCACTAGAGTGGTGCAGTGCTCAGATACAATATAGTACTTCTGTACTTACATCATCCCTAGAGTGGCGCAGTGATCGGATACAATATAGTACTTCTGTACTTACATCATCACTAGAGTGGCGCAGTGCTCAGATACAATATAGTGCTTCTGTACTTACATCATCCCTAGAGTGGCGCAGTGATCGGATACAATATAGTACTTCTGTACTTACATCATCCCTAGAGTGGCGCAGTGCTCAGATACAATATAGTACTTCTGTACTTACATCATCCCTAGAGTGACGCAGTGCTCAGATACAATATAGTGCTTCTGTACTTACATCATCCCTAGAGTGGCGCAGTGCTCGGATACAATATAGTACTTCTGTACTTACATCATCCCTAGAGTGGCGCAGTGCTCGGATACAATATAGTACTTCTGTGCTTACATCATCCCTAGAGTGGCGCAGTGCTCGGATACAATATAGTACTTCTGTACTTACATCATCCCTAGAGTGGCGCAGTGCTCGGATACAATATAGTACTTCTGTACTTACATCATTCCTAGAGTGGCGCAGTGCTCAGATACAATATAGTGCTTCTGTACTTACATCATCCCTAGAGTGGCGCAGTGCTCGGATACAATATAGTGCTTCTGTGCTTACATCATCTCTAGAGTGGCGCAGTGCTCGGATACAATATAGTACTTCTGTACTTACATCACCCCTAGAGTGGCGCAGTGCTCAGATACAAAATAGCACTTCTGTACTTACATCATCCCTAGAGTGGCGCAGTGCTCAGATACAATATAGTACTTCTGTGCTTACATCATCCCTAGAATGGCACAGTGCTCAGATACAATATAGTACTTCTGTGCTTACATCATCCCTAGAGTGGCGCAGTGCTCGGATACAATATAGTACTTCTGTACTTACATCATCCCTAGAGTGGCGCAGTGCTCGGATACAATATAGTACTTCTGTACTTACATCATCCCTAGAGTGGTGCAGTGCTCGGATACAATATAGTGCTTCTGTACTTACATCATCCCTAGAGTGGTGCAGTGCTCGGATACAATATAGTACTTCTGTACTTACATCATCCCTAGAGTGACGCAGTGCTCAGATACAATATAGTGCTTCTGTACTTACATCATCCCTAGAGTGACGCAGTGCTCAGATACAATATAGTGCTTCTGTACTTACATCATCAATAGAGTGGCGCAGTGATCGGATACAATATAGTACTTCTGTACTTACATCATCCCTAGAGTGACGCAGTGCTCAGATACAATATAGCGCTTCTGTACTTACATCATCCCTAGAGTGGCGCAGTGATCGGATACAATATAGTACTTCTGTACTTACATCATCCCTAGAGTGACGCAGTGCTCAGATACAATATAGTGCTTCTGTACTTACATCATCCCTAGAGTGGCGCAGTGCTCAGATACAATATAGTACTTCTGTACTTACATCATCCCTAGAGTGGCGCAGTGCTCGGATACAATATAGTACTTCTGTGCTTACATCATCCCTAGAGTGACGCAGTGCTCAGATACAATATAGTGCTTCTGTACTTACATCATCCCTAGAGTGACGCAGTGCTCAGATACAATATAGTGCTTCTGTACTTACATCATCCCTAGAGTGACGCAGTGCTCAGATACAATATAGTGCTTCTGTACTTACATCATCCCTAGAGTGACGCAGTGCTCAGATACAATATAGTACTTCTGTACTTACATCATCCCTAGAGTGACGCAGTGCTCAGATACAATATAGTGCTTCTGTACTTACATCATCTCTAGAGTGGTGCAGTGATCGGATACAATATAGTACTTCTGTACTTACATCATCCCTAGAGTGGCGCAGTGCTCAGATACAATATAGTACTTCTGTGCTTAAATCATCCCTAGAGTGGCGCAGTGCTCAGATACAATATAGTACTTCTGTGCTTACATCATCCCTAGAATGGCACAGTGCTCAGATACAATTTAGTACTTCTGTGCTTACATCATCCCTAGAGTGGCGCAGTGCTCGGATACAATATAGTGCTTCTGTGCTTACATCATCCCTAGAGTGGCGCAGTGCTCAGATACAATATAGTGCTTCTGTACTTACATCATCCCTAGAGTGGCGCAGTGATCGGATACAATATAGTACTTCTGTACTTACATCATCCCTAGAGTGGCGCAGTGCTCAGATACAATATAGTACTTCTGTACTTACATCATCCCTAGAGTGACGCAGTGCTCAGATACAATATAGTGCTTCTGTACTTACATCATCCCTAGAGTGGCGCAGTGCTCGGATACAATATAGTACTTCTGTACTTACATCATCCCTAGAGTGGCGCAGTGCTCGGATACAATATAGTACTTCTGTGCTTACATCATCCCTAGAGTGGCGCAGTGCTCGGATACAATATAGTACTTCTGTACTTACATCATCCCTAGAGTGGCGCAGTGCTCGGATACAATATAGTACTTCTGTACTTACATCATCCCTAGAGTGGCGCAGTGCTCAGATACAATATAGTGCTTCTGTACTTACATCATCCCTAGAGTGGCGCAGTGCTCGGATACAATATAGTGCTTCTGTGCTTACATCATCCCTAGAGTGGCGCAGTGCTCGGATACAATATAGTACTTCTGTACTTACATCACCCCTAGAGTGGCGCAGTGCTCAGATACAATATAGTGCTTCTGTACTTACATCATCCCTAGAGTGGCGCAGTGCTGGGATACAATATAGTACTTCTGTACTTACATCATCCCTAGAGTGGCGCAGTGCTCGGATACAATATAGTGCTTCTGTACTTACATCACCCCTAGAGTGGTGCAGTGCTCAGATACAATATAGTGCTTCTGTGCTTACATCATCACTAGAGTGGCGCAGTGCTCGGATACAATATAGTGCTTCTGTGCTTACATCATCCCTAGAGTGGCGCAGTGCTCAGATACAATATAGTACTTCTGTACTTACATCATCCCTAGAGTGGCGCAGTGCTCGGATACAATATAGTACTTCTGTACTTACATCATCACTAGAGTGGCGCAGTGCTCAGATACAATATAGTACTTCTGTACTTACATCATCCCTAGAGTGGCGCAGTGCTCAGATACAATATAGTACTTCTGTACTTACATCATCCCTAGAGTGGCGCAGTGCTCAGATACAATATAGTACTTCTGTACTTACATCATCCCTAGAGTGGCGCAATGCTCGGATACAATATAGTACTTCTGTACTTACATCATCCCTAGAGTGGCGCAGTGCTCAGATACAATATAGTACTTCTGTACTTACATCATCACTAGAGTGGCGCAGTGCTCGGATACAATATAGTACTTCTGTACTTACATCATCCCTAGAGTGGCGCAGTGCTCGGATACAATATAGTACTTCTGTACTTACATCATCACTAGAGTGGCGCAGTGCTCGGATACAATATAGTACTTCTGCACTTACATCATCACTAGAGTGGCGCAGTGCTCGGATACAATATAGTACTTCTGTACTTACATCATCCCTAGAGTGGCGCAGTGCTCGGATACAATATAGTACTTCTGTACTTACATCATCACTAGAGTGGCGCAGTGCTCGGATACAATATAGTACTTCTGTACTTACATCATCCCTAGAGTGGCGCAGTGCTCGGATACAATATAGTACTTCTGTACTTACATCATCCCTAGAGTGGCGCAGTGCTCGGATACAATATAGTACTTCTGTACTTACATCATTCCTAGAGTGGCGCAGTGCTCGGATACAATATAGTACTTCTGTACTTACATCATCCCTAGAGTGGCGCAGTGCTGGGATACAATATAGTACTTCTGTACTTACATCATCCCTAGAGTGGCGCAGTGCTCAGATACAATATAGTACTTCTGTACTTACATCATCACTAGAGTGGCGCAGTGCTCGGATACAATATAGTACTTCTGTACTTACATCATCACTAGAGTGGTGCAGTGCTCGGATACAATATAGTACTTCTGTACTTACATCATCCCTAGAGTGGCGCAGTGCTCGGATACAATATAGTACTTCTGTACTTACATCATCCCTAGAGTGGCGCAGTGCTCGGATACAATATAGTACTTCTGTACTTACATCATCACTAGAGTGGCGCAATGCTCGGATACAATATAGTGCTTCTGTACTTACATCACCCCTAGAGTGGCGCAGTGCTCGGATACAATATAGTGCTTCTGTAGTTACATCACCCCTAGAGTGGCGCAGTGCTCAGATACAATATAGTACTTCTGTACTTACATCATCCCTAGAGTGGCGCAGTGCTCAGATACAATATAGTACTTCTGTACTTACATCATCACTAGAGTGGCGCAGTGCTCGGATACAATATAGTACTTCTGTACTTACATCATCCCTAGAGTGGCGCAGTGCTCGGATACAATATAGTGCTTCTGTACTTACATCATCCCTAGAGTGACGCAGTGCTCGGATACAATATAATACTTCTGTACTTACATCATCCCTAGAGTGGCGCAGTGCTCGGATACAATATAGTGATTCTGTACTTACATCATCCCTAGAGTGGCGCAGTGCTCCGATACAATATAGTACTTCTGTACTTACATCATTCCTAGAGTGGCGCAGTGCTCGGATACAATATAGTACTTCTGTACTTACATCATCCCTAGAGTGGCGCAGTGCTAGGATACAATATAGTACTTCTGTACTTACACCATCCCTAGAGTGGCGCAGTGCTCAGATACAATATAGTGCTTCTGTGCTTACATCATCCCTAGAGTGGTGCAGTGCTCGGATACAATATAGTACTTCTGTGCTTACATCATCACTAGAGTGGCGCAGTGCTCGGATACAATATAGTACTTCTGTGCTTACATCATCCCTAGAGTGGTGCAGTGCTCGGATACAATATAGTGCTTCTGTACTTACATCATCCCTAGAGTGGCGCAGTGCTCGGATACAATATAGTGCTTCTGTGCTTACATCATCACTAGAGTGGCGCAGTGCTCAGATACAATATAGTGCTTCTGTACTTACATCTTCCCTAGAGTGGCGCAGTGCTCGGATACAATATAGTGCTTCTGTGCTTACATCATCACTAGAGTGGCGCAGTGCTAGGATACAATATAGTACTTCTGTACTTACATCATCACTAGAGTGGCGCAGTGCTCGGATACAATATAGTACTTCTGTACTTACATCATCACTAGAGTGGCGCAGTGCTCGGATACAATATAGTACTTCTGTGCTTACATCATCCCTAGAGTGGCGCAGTGCTCGGATACAATATAGTACTTCTGTACTTACATCATCCCTAGAGTGGCGCAGTGCTCAGATACAATATAGTGCTTCTGTACTTACATCATCACTAGAGTGGCGCAGTGCTCGGATACAATATAGTACTTCTGTACTTACATCATCACTAGAGTGGCGCAATGCTCGGATACAATATAGTACTTCTGTACTTACATCATCCCTAGAGTGGCGCAGTGCTCAGATACAATATAGTGCTTCTGTACTTACCTCATCCCTAGAGTGGCGCAGTGCTCAGATACAATATAGTACTTCTGTACTTACATCATCACTAGAGTGGTGCAGTGCTCAGATACAATATAGTACTTCTGTACTTACATCATCCCTAGAGTGACACAGTGCTCGGATACAATATAGTACTTCTGTACTTACATCATCCCTAGAGTGGCGCAGTGCTCAGATACAATATAGTACTTCTGTACTTACATCATCACTAGAGTGGCGCAGTGCTCAGATACAATATAGTACTTCTGTACTTACATCACCCCTAGAGTGACACAGTGCTCAGATACAATATAGTACTTCTGTACTTACATCATCACTAGAGTGGCGCAGTGCTCAGATACAATATAGTGCTTCTGTATTTACATCATCCCTAGAGTGGCGCAGTGCTCAGATACAATATAGTGCTTCTGTACTTACATCATCCCTAGAGTGGCGCAGTGCTCGGATACAATATAGTAATTCTGAACTTACATCATCCCTAGAGTGGCGCAGTGCTCGGATACAATATAGTGCTTCTGTACTTACATCATCCCTAGAGTGGCGCAGTGCTCAGATACAATATAGTACTTCTGTACTTACATCATCCCTAGAGTGGCGCAGTGCTCGGATACAATATAGTACTTCTGTACTTACATCATCCCTAGAGTGGCGCAGTGCTCAGATACAATATAGTACTTCTGTACTTACATCATCACTAGAGTGGCGCAGTGCTCAGATACAATATAGTACTTCTGTACTTACATCATCCCTAGAGTGGCACAGTGCTCGGATACAATATAGTACTTCTGTACTTACATCATCCCTAGAGTGGCGCAGTGCTCAGATACAATATAGTACTTCTGTACTTACATCATCCCTAGAGTGGCGCAGTGCTCGGATACAATATAGTACTTCTGTGCTTACATCATCCCTAGAGTGGCGAAGTGCTCGGATACAATATAGTACTTCTGTACTTACATCATCACTAGAGTGGCGCAGTGCTCAGATACAATATAGTGCTTCTGTACTTACATCATCACTAGAGTGGCGCAGTGCTCAGATACAATATAGTGCTTCTGTGCTTACATCATCCCTAGAGTGGCGCAGTGCTCAGATACAATATAGTGCTTCTGTGCTTACATCATCCCTAGAGTGGTGCAGTGCTCGGATACAATATAGTACTTCTGTACTTACATCATCCCTAGAGTGGCGAAGTGCTCGGATACAATATAGTGCTTCTGTACTTACATCATCACTAGAGTGGCGCAGTGCTCAGATACAATATAGTGCTTCTGTACTTACATCATCCCTAGAGTGGCGCAGTGCTCGGATACAATATAGTGCTTCTGTGCTTACATCATCCCTAGAGTGGCGCAGTGCTCGGATACACTATAGTGCTTCTGTACTTACATCATCCCTAGAGTGGCGCAGTGCTCAGATACAATATAGTGCTTCTGTGCTTACATCATCACTAGAGTGGGGCAATGCTCGGATACAATATAGCACTTCTGTGCTTACATCATCCCTAGAGTGGCGCAGTGCTCAGATACAATATAGTACTTCTGTACTTACATCATCCCTAGAGTGGCGCAGTGCTCGGATACAATATAGTACTTCTGTACCTACATCATCACTAGAGTGGCGCAGTGCTCGGATACAATATAGTACTTCTGTACTTACATCATCCCTAGAGTGGCGCAGTGCTCGGATACAATATAGTACTTCTGTACTTACATCATCCCTAGAGTGGCGCAGTGCTCGGATACAATATAGTACTTCTGTACTTACATCATCCCTAGAGTGGCGCAGTGCTCGGATACAATATAGTACTTCTGTACTTACATCATTCCTAGAGTGGCGCAGTGCTCGGATACAATATAGTACTTCTGTACTTACATCATCCCTAGAGTGGCGCAGTGCTGGGATACAATATAGTACTTCTGTACTTACATCATCCCTAGAGTGGCGCAGTGCTCAGATACAATATAGTACTTCTGTACTTACATCATCACTAGAGTGGCGCAGTGCTCGGATACAATATAGTACTTCTGTACTTACATCATCACTAGAGTGGCGCAGTGCTCGGATACAATATAGTACTTCTGTACTTACATCATCCCTAGAGTGGCGCAGTGCTCGGATACAATATAGTACTTCTGTACTTACATCATCCCTAGAGTGGCGCAGTGCTCGGATACAATATAGTACTTCTGTACTTACATCATCACTAGAGTGGCGCAATGCTCGGATACAATATAGTGCTTCTGTACTTACATCACCCCTAGAGTGGCGCAGTGCTCGGATACAATATAGTGCTTCTGTAGTTACATCACCCCTAGAGTGGCGCAGTGCTCAGATACAATATAGTACTTCTGTACTTACATCATCCCTAGAGTGGCGCAGTGCTCAGATACAATATAGTACTTCTGTACTTACATCATCACTAGAGTGGCGCAGTGCTCGGATACAATATAGTACTTCTGTACTTACATCATCCCTAGAGTGGCGCAGTGCTCGGATACAATATAGTGCTTCTGTACTTACATCATCCCTAGAGTGACGCAGTGCTCGGATACAATATAATACTTCTGTACTTACATCATCCCTAGAGTGGCGCAGTGCTCGGATACAATATAGTGATTCTGTACTTACATCATCCCTAGAGTGGCGCAGTGCTCCGATACAATATAGTACTTCTGTACTTACATCATTCCTAGAGTGGCGTAGTGCTCGGATACAATATAGTACTTCTGTACTTACATCATCCCTAGAGTGGCGCAGTGCTAGGATACAATATAGTACTTCTGTACTTACACCATCCCTAGAGTGGCGCAGTGCTCAGATACAATATAGTGCTTCTGTGCTTACATCATCCCTAGAGTGGTGCAGTGCTCGGATACAATATAGTACTTCTGTGCTTACATCATCACTAGAGTGGCGCAGTGCTCGGATACAATATAGTACTTCTGTGCTTACATCATCCCTAGAGTGGTGCAGTGCTCGGATACAATATAGTGCTTCTGTACTTACATCATCCCTAGAGTGGCGCAGTGCTCGGATACAATATAGTGCTTCTGTGCTTACATCATCACTAGAGTGGCGCAGTGCTCAGATACAATATAGTGCTTCTGTACTTACATCTTCCCTAGAGTGGCGCAGTGCTCGGATACAATATAGTGCTTCTGTGCTTACATCATCACTAGAGTGGCGCAGTGCTAGGATACAATATAGTACTTCTGTACTTACATCATCACTAGAGTGGCGCAGTGCTCGGATACAATATAGTACTTCTGTACTTACATCATCACTAGAGTGGCGCAGTGCTCGGATACAATATAGTACTTCTGTGCTTACATCATCCCTAGAGTGGCGCAGTGCTCGGATACAATATAGTACTTCTGTACTTACATCATCCCTAGAGTGGCGCAGTGCTCAGATACAATATAGTGCTTCTGTACTTACATCATCACTAGAGTGGCGCAGTGCTCGGATACAATATAGTACTTCTGTACTTACATCATCACTAGAGTGGCGCAATGCTCGGATACAATATAGTACTTCTGTACTTACATCATCCCTAGAGTGGCGCAGTGCTCAGATACAATATAGTGCTTCTGTACTTACCTCATCCCTAGAGTGGCGCAGTGCTCAGATACAATATAGTACTTCTGTACTTACATCATCACTAGAGTGGTGCAGTGCTCAGATACAATATAGTACTTCTGTACTTACATCATCCCTAGAGTGACACAGTGCTCGGATACAATATAGTACTTCTGTACTTACATCATCCCTAGAGTGGCGCAGTGCTCAGATACAATATAGTACTTCTGTACTTACATCATCACTAGAGTGGCGCAGTGCTCAGATACAATATAGTACTTCTGTACTTACATCACCCCTAGAGTGACACAGTGCTCAGATACAATATAGTACTTCTGTACTTACATCATCACTAGAGTGGCGCAGTGCTCAGATACAATATAGTGCTTCTGTATTTACATCATCCCTAGAGTGGCGCAGTGCTCAGATACAATATAGTGCTTCTGTACTTACATCATCCCTAGAGTGGCGCAGTGCTCGGATACAATATAGTAATTCTGAACTTACATCATCCCTAGAGTGGCGCAGTGCTCGGATACAATATAGTGCTTCTGTACTTACATCATCCCTAGAGTGGCGCAGTGCTCAGATACAATATAGTACTTCTGTACTTACATCATCCCTAGAGTGGCGCAGTGCTCGGATACAATATAGTACTTCTGTACTTACATCATCCCTAGAGTGGCGCAGTGCTCAGATACAATATAGTACTTCTGTACTTACATCATCACTAGAGTGGCGCAGTGCTCAGATACAATATAGTACTTCTGTACTTACATCATCCCTAGAGTGGCACAGTGCTCGGATACAATATAGTACTTCTGTACTTACATCATCCCTAGAGTGGCGCAGTGCTCAGATACAATATAGTACTTCTGTACTTACATCATCCCTAGAGTGGCGCAGTGCTCGGATACAATATAGTACTTCTGTGCTTACATCATCCCTAGAGTGGCGAAGTGCTCGGATACAATATAGTACTTCTGTACTTACATCATCACTAGAGTGGCGCAGTGCTCAGATACAATATAGTGCTTCTGTACTTACATCATCACTAGAGTGGCGCAGTGCTCAGATACAATATAGTGCTTCTGTGCTTACATCATCCCTAGAGTGGCGCAGTGCTCAGATACAATATAGTGCTTCTGTGCTTACATCATCCCTAGAGTGGTGCAGTGCTCGGATACAATATAGTACTTCTGTACTTACATCATCCCTAGAGTGGCGAAGTGCTCGGATACAATATAGTGCTTCTGTACTTACATCATCACTAGAGTGGCGCAGTGCTCAGATACAATATAGTGCTTCTGTACTTACATCATCCCTAGAGTGGCGCAGTGCTCGGATACAATATAGTGCTTCTGTGCTTACATCATCCCTAGAGTGGCGCAGTGCTCGGATACACTATAGTGCTTCTGTACTTACATCATCCCTAGAGTGGCGCAGTGCTCAGATACAATATAGTGCTTCTGTGCTTACATCATCACTAGAGTGGGGCAATGCTCGGATACAATATAGCACTTCTGTGCTTACATCATCCCTAGAGTGGCGCAGTGCTCAGATACAATATAGTACTTCTGTACTTACATCATCCCTAGAGTGGCGCAGTGCTCGGATACAATATAGTACTTCTGTACCTACATCATCACTAGAGTGGCGCAGTGCTCGGATACAATATAGTACTTCTGTACTTACATCATCCCTAGAGTGGCGCAGTGCTCGGATACAATATAGTACTTCTGTACTTACATCATCCCTAGAGTGGCGCAGTGCTCGGATAAAATATAGTACTTCTGTGCTTACATCATCCCTAGAGTGGCGCAGTGCTCGGATACAATATAGTACTTCTGTACTTACATCATCCCTAGAGTGGCGCAGTGCTCGGATACAATATAGTACTTCTGTACTTACATCATCACTAGAGTGGCGCAGTGCTCGGATACAATATAGTGCTTCTGTACTTACATCATCCCTAGAGTGGCGCAGTGATCGGATACAATATAGTACTTCTGTGCTTACATCATCCCTAGAGTGGCGCAGTGCTCGGATACAATATAGTACTTCTGTACTTACATCATCCCTAGAGTGGCGCAGTGCTCAGATACAATATAGTACTTCTGTACTTACATCATCCCTAGAGTGGCGCAGTGCTCGGATACAATATAGTACTTCTGTACTTACATCATCCCTAGAGTGGCGCAGTGCTCGGATACAATATAGTACTTCTGTACTTACATCATCCCTAGAGTAGCGCAGTGCTCGGATACAATATAGTACTTCTGTACTTACATCACCCCTAGAGTGGCGCAGTGCTCAGATACAATATAGTGCTTCTGTGCTTACATTATCCCTAGAGTGGCGCAGTGCTCAGATACAATATAGTACTTCTGTACTTACATCACCCCTAGAGTGGCGCAGTGCTCGGATACAATATAGTGCTTCTGTGCTTACATCATCCCTAGAGTGGCGCAGTGCTCAGATACAATATAGTACTTCTGTACTTACATCATCCCTAGAGTGGCGCAGTGCTCGGATACAATATAGTACTTCTGTACTTACATCATCCCTAGAGTGGCGCAGTGCTCAGATACAATATAGTACTTCTGTACTTACATCATCCCTAGAGTGGCGAAGTGCTCGGATACAATATAGTACTTCTGTACTTACATCATCACTAGAGTGGCGCAGTGCTCAGATACAATATAGTACTTCTGTACTTACATCATCCCTAGAGTGGCGCAGTGCTCAGATACAATATAGTACTTCTGTACTTACATCATCCCTAGAGTGGCGCAGTGCTCAGATACAATATAGTACTTCTGTACTTACATCATCCCTAGAGTGGCGCAGTGCTCAGATACAATATAGTACTTCTGTACTTACATCATCACTAGAGTGGCGCAGTGCTCGGATACAATATAGTACTTCTGTACTTACATCATCACTAGAGTGGCGCAGTGCTCGGATACAATATAGTACTTCTGCACTTACATCATCACTAGAGTGGCGCAGTGCTCGGATACAATATAGTACTTCTGTACTTACATCATCCCTAGAGTGGCGCAGTGCTCGGATACAATATAGTACTTCTGTACTTACATCATCACTAGAGTGGCGCAGTGCTCGGATACAATATAGTACTTCTGTACTTACATCATCCCTAGAGTGGCGCAGTGCTCGGATACAATATAGTACTTCTGTACTTACATCATCCCTAGAGTGGCGCAGTGTTCGGATACAATATAGTACTTCTGTACTTACATCATTCCTAGAGTGGCGCAGTGCTCGGATACAATATAGTACTTCTGTACTTACATCATCCCTAGAGTGGCGCAGTGCTGGGATACAATATAGTACTTCTGTACTTACATCATCCCTAGAGTGGCGCAGTGCTCAGATACAATATAGTACTTCTGTACTTACATCATCACTAGAGTGGCGCAGTGCTCGGATACAATATAGTACTTCTGTACTTACATCATCACTAGAGTGGCGCAGTGCTCGGATACAATATAGTACTTCTGTACTTACATCATCCCTAGAGTGGCGCAGTGCTCGGATACAATATAGTACTTCTGTACTTACATCATCCCTAGAGTGGCGCAGTGCTCGGATACAATATAGTACTTCTGTACTTACATCATCACTAGAGTGGCGTAATGCTCGGATACAATATAGTGCTTCTGTACTTACATCACCCCTAGAGTGGCGCAGTGCTCGGATACAATATAGTGCTTCTGTAGTTACATCACCCCTAGAGTGGCGCAGTGCTCAGATACAATATAGTACTTCTGTACTTACATCATCCCTAGAGTGGCGCAGTGCTCAGATACAATATAGTACTTCTGTACTTACATCATCACTAGAGTGGCGCAGTGCTCGGATACAATATAGTACTTCTGTACTTACATCATCCCTAGAGTGGCGCAGTGCTCGGATACAATATAGTGCTTCTGTACTTACATCATCCCTAGAGTGACGCAGTGCTCGGATACAATATAATACTTCTGTACTTACATCATCCCTAGAGTGGCGCAGTGCTCGGATACAATATAGTGATTCTGTACTTACATCATCCCTAGAGTGGCGCAGTGCTCCGATACAATATAGTACTTCTGTACTTACATCATTCCTAGAGTGGCGCAGTGCTCGGATACAATATAGTACTTCTGTACTTACATCATCCCTAGAGTGGCGCAGTGCTCGGATACAATATAGTACTTCTGTACTTACACCATCCCTAGAGTGGCGCAGTGCTCAGATACAATATAGTGCTTCTGTGCTTACATCATCCCTAGAGTGGTGCAGTGCTCGGATACAATATAGTACTTCTGTGCTTACATCATCACTAGAGTGGCGCAGTGCTCGGATACAATATAGTACTTCTGTGCTTACATCATCCCTAGAGTGGTGCAGTGCTCGGATACAATATAGTGCTTCTGTACTTACATCATCCCTAGAGTGGCGCAGTGCTCGGATACAATATAGTGCTTCTGTGCTTACATCATCACTAGAGTGGCGCAGTGCTCAGATACAATATAGTGCTTCTGTACTTACATCTTCCCTAGAGTGGCGCAGTGCTCGGATACAATATAGTGCTTCTGTGCTTACATCATCACTAGAGTGGCGCAGTGCTAGGATACAATATAGTACTTCTGTACTTACATCATCACTAGAGTGGCGCAGTGCTCGGATACAATATAGTACTTCTGTACTTACATCATCACTAGAGTGGCGCAGTGCTCGGATACAATATAGTACTTCTGTGCTTACATCATCCCTAGAGTGGCGCAGTGCTCGGATACAATATAGTACTTCTGTACTTACATCATCCCTAGAGTGGCGCAGTGCTCAGATACAATATAGTGCTTCTGTACTTACATCATCACTAGAGTGGCGCAGTGCTCGGATACAATATAGTACTTCTGTACTTACATCATCACTAGAGTGGCGCAATGCTCGGATACAATATAGTACTTCTGTACTTACATCATCCCTAGAGTGGCGCAGTGCTCAGATACAATATAGTGCTTCTGTACTTACCTCATCCCTAGAGTGGCGCAGTGCTCAGATACAATATAGTACTTCTGTACTTACATCATCACTAGAGTGGTGCAGTGCTCAGATACAATATAGTACTTCTGTACTTACATCATCCCTAGAGTGACACAGTGCTCGGATACAATATAGTACTTCTGTACTTACATCATCCCTAGAGTGGCGCAGTGCTCAGATACAATATAGTACTTTTGTACTTACATCATCACTAGAGTGGCGCAGTGCTCAGATACAATATAGTACTTCTGTACTTACATCACCCCTAGAGTGACACAGTGCTCAGATACAATATAGTACTTCTGTACTTACATCATCACTAGAGTGGCGCAGTGCTCAGATACAATATAGTGCTTCTGTATTTACATCATCCCTAGAGTGGCGCAGTGCTCAGATACAATATAGTGCTTCTGTACTTACATCATCCCTAGAGTGGCGCAGTGCTCGGATACAATATAGTAATTCTGAACTTACATCATCCCTAGAGTGGCGCAGTGCTCGGATACAATATAGTGCTTCTGTACTTACATCATCCCTAGAGTGGCGCAGTGCTCAGATACAATATAGTACTTCTGTACTTACATCATCCCTAGAGTGGCGCAGTGCTCGGATACAATATAGTACTTCTGTACTTACATCATCCCTAGAGTGGCGCAGTGCTCAGATACAATATAGTACTTCTGTACTTACATCATCACTAGAGTGGCGCAGTGCTCAGATACAATATAGTACTTCTGTACTTACATCATCCCTAGAGTGGCACAGTGCTCGGATACAATATAGTACTTCTGTACTTACATCATCCCTAGAGTGGCGCAGTGCTCAGATACAATATAGTACTTCTGTACTTACATCATCCCTAGAGTGGCGCAGTGCTCGGATACAATATAGTACTTCTGTGCTTACATCATCCCTAGAGTGGCGAAGTGCTCGGATACAATATAGTACTTCTGTACTTACATCATCACTAGAGTGGCGCAGTGCTCAGATACAATATAGTGCTTCTGTACTTACATCATCACTAGAGTGGCGCAGTGCTCAGATACAATATAGTGCTTCTGTGCTTACATCATCCCTAGAGTGGCGCAGTGCTCAGATACAATATAGTGCTTCTGTGCTTACATCATCCCTAGAGTGGTGCAGTGCTCGGATACAATATAGTACTTCTGTACTTACATCATCCCTAGAGTGGCGAAGTGCTCGGATACAATATAGTGCTTCTGTACTTACATCATCACTAGAGTGGCGCAGTGCTCAGATACAATATAGTGCTTCTGTACTTACATCATCCCTAGAGTGGCGCAGTGCTCGGATACAATATAGTGCTTCTGTGCTTACATCATCCCTAGAGTGGCGCAGTGCTCGGATACACTATAGTGCTTCTGTACTTACATCATCCCTAGAGTGGCGCAGTGCTCAGATACAATATAGTGCTTCTGTGCTTACATCATCACTAGAGTGGGGCAATGCTCGGATACAATATAGCACTTCTGTGCTTACATCATCCCTAGAGTGGCGCAGTGCTCAGATACAATATAGTACTTCTGTACTTACATCATCCCTAGAGTGGCGCAGTGCTCGGATACAATATAGTACTTCTGTACCTACATCATCACTAGAGTGGCGCAGTGCTCGGATACAATATAGTACTTCTGTACTTACATCATCCCTAGAGTGGCGCAGTGCTCGGATACAATATAGTACTTCTGTACTTACATCATCCCTAGAGTGGCGCAGTGCTCGGATAAAATATAGTACTTCTGTGCTTACATCATCCCTAGAGTGGCGCAGTGCTCGGATACAATATAGTACTTCTGTACTTACATCATCCCTAGAGTGGCGCAGTGCTCGGATACAATATAGTACTTCTGTACTTACATCATCACTAGAGTGGCGCAGTGCTCGGATACAATATAGTGCTTCTGTACTTACATCATCCCTAGAGTGGCGCAGTGATCGGATACAATATAGTACTTCTGTGCTTACATCATCCCTAGAGTGGCGCAGTGCTCGGATACAATATAGTACTTCTGTACTTACATCATCCCTAGAGTGGCGCAGTGCTCAGATACAATATAGTACTTCTGTACTTACATCATCCCTAGAGTGGCGCAGTGCTCGGATACAATATAGTACTTCTGTACTTACATCATCCCTAGAGTGGCGCAGTGCTCGGATACAATATAGTACTTCTGTACTTACATCATCCCTAGAGTAGCGCAGTGCTCGGATACAATATAGTACTTCTGTACTTACATCACCCCTAGAGTGGCGCAGTGCTCAGATACAATATAGTGCTTCTGTGCTTACATTATCCCTAGAGTGGCGCAGTGCTCAGATACAATATAGTACTTCTGTACTTACATCAGCCCTAGAGTGGCGCAGTGCTCGGATACAATATAGTGCTTCTGTGCTTACATCATCCCTAGAGTGGCGCAGTGCTCAGATACAATATAGTACTTCTGTACTTACATCATCCCTAGAGTGGCGCAGTGCTCGGATACAATATAGTACTTCTGTACTTACATCATCCCTAGAGTGGCGCAGTGCTCAGATACAATATAGTACTTCTGTACTTACATCATCCCTAGAGTGGCGAAGTGCTCGGATACAATATAGTACTTCTGTACTTACATCATTCCTAGAGTGGCGCAGTGCTCGGATACAATATAGTACTTCTGTACTTACATCATCCCTAGAGTGGCGCAGTGCTCGGATACAATATAGTACTTCTGTACTTACATCACCCCTAGAGTGGCGCAGTGCTCGGATACAATATAGTACTTCTGTACTTACATCATCCCTAGAGTGGCGCAGTGCTCAGATACAAAATAGCACTTCTGTACTTACATCATCCCTAGAGTGGCGCAGTGCTCAGATACAATATAGTACTTCTGTGCTTACATCATCCCTAGAATGGCACAGTGCTCAGATACAATATAGTACTTCTGTGCTTACATCATCCCTAGAGTGGCGCAGTGCTCGGATACAATATAGTACTTCTGTACTTACATCATCCCTAGAGTGGCGCAGTGCTCGGATACAATATAGTACTTCTGTACTTACATCATCACTAGAGTGGTGCAGTGCTCGGATACAATATAGTGCTTCTGTACTTACATCATCCCTAGAGTGGTGCAGTGCTCGGATACAATATAGTACTTCTGTACTTACATCATCCCTAGAGTGACGCAGTGCTCAGATACAATATAGTGCTTCTGTACTTACATCATCCCTAGAGTGACGCAGTGCTCAGATACAATATAGTGCTTCTGTACTTACATCATCAATAGAGTGGCGCAGTGATCGGATACAATATAGTACTTCTGTACTTACATCATCCCTAGAGTGACACAGTGTTCAGATACAATATAGTGCTTCTGTACTTACATCATCCCTAGAGTGGCGCAGTGATCGGATACAATATAGTACTTCTGTACTTACATCATCCCTAGAGTGACGCAGTGCTCAGATACAATATAGTGCTTCTGTACTTGCATCATCCCTAGAGTGGCGCAGTGCTCAGATACAATATAGTACTTCTGTGCTTACATCATCCCTAGAGTGACGCAGTGCTCAGATACAATATAGTGCTTCTGTACTTACATCATCCCTAGAGTGACGCAGTGCTCAGATACAATATAGTGCTTCTGTACTTACATCATCCCTAGAGTGACGCAGTGCTCAGATACAATATAGTGCTTCTGTACTTACATCATCCCTAGAGTGACGCAGTGCTCAGATACAATATAGTACTTCTGTACTTACATCATCCCTAGAGTGACGCAGTGCTCAGATACAATATAGTGCTTCTGTGCTTACATTATCCCTAGAGTGGCGCAGTGCTCAGATACAATATAGTACTTCTGTACTTACATCACCCCTAGAGTGGCGCAGTGCTCGGATACAATATAGTGCTTCTGTGCTTACATCATCCCTAGAGTGGCGCAGTGCTCAGATACAATATAGTACTTCTGTACTTACATCATCCCTAGAGTGGCGCAGTGCTCGGATACAATATAGTACTTCTGTACTTACATCATCACTAGAGTGGCGCAGTGCTCGGATACAATATAGTGCTTCTGTACTTGCATCATCCCTAGAGTGGCGCAGTGCTCAGATACAATATAGTACTTCTGTGCTTACATCATCCCTAGAGTGACGCAGTGCTCAGATACAATATAGTGCTTCTGTACTTACATCATCCCTAGAGTGACGCAGTGCTCAGATACAATATAGTGCTTCTGTACTTACATCATCCCTAGAGTGACGCAGTGCTCAGATACAATATAGTGCTTCTGTACTTACATCATCCCTAGAGTGACGCAGTGCTCAGATACAATATAGTACTTCTGTACTTACATCATCCCTAGAGTGACGCAGTGCTCAGATACAATATAGTGCTTCTGTGCTTACATTATCCCTAGAGTGGCGCAGTGCTCAGATACAATATAGTACTTCTGTACTTACATCACCCCTAGAGTGGCGCAGTGCTCGGATACAATATAGTGCTTCTGTGCTTACATCATCCCTAGAGTGGCGCAGTGCTCAGATACAATATAGTACTTCTGTACTTACATCATCCCTAGAGTGGCGCAGTGCTCGGATACAATATAGTACTTCTGTACTTACATCATCCCTAGAGTGGTGCAGTGCTCGGATAAAATATAGTACTTCTGTGCTTACATCATCCCTAGAGTGGCGCAGTGCTCGGATACAATATAGTACTTCTGTACTTACATCATCCCTAGAGTGGCGCAGTGCTCGGATACAATATAGTACTTCTGTACTTACATCATCACTAGAGTGGCGCAGTGCTCGGATACAATATAGTGCTTCTGTACTTACATCATCCCTAGAGTGGCGCAGTGATCGGATACAATATAGTACTTCTGTGCTTACATCATCCCTAGAGTGGCGCAGTGCTCGGATACAATATAGTACTTCTGTACTTACATCATCCCTAGAGTGGCGCAGTGCTCAGATACAATATAGTACTTCTGTACTTACATCATCCCTAGAGTGGCGCAGTGCTCGGATACAATATAGTACTTCTGTACTTACATCATCCCTAGAGTGGCGCAGTGCTCGGATACAATATAGTACTTCTGAACTTACATCATCCCTAGAGTAGCGCAGTGCTCGGATACAATATAGTAATTCTGTACTTACATCACCCCTAGAGTGGCGCAGTGCTCAGATACAATATAGTGCTTCTGTGCTTACATTATCCCTAGAGTGGCGCAGTGCTCAGATACAATATAGTACTTCTGTACTTACATCACCCCTAGAGTGGCGCAGTGCTCGGATACAATATAGTGCTTCTGTGCTTACATCATCCCTAGAGTGGCGCAGTGCTCAGATACAATATAGTACTTCTGTACTTACATCATCGCTAGAGTGGCGCAGTGCTCGGATACAATATAGTACTTCTGTACTTACATCATCCCTAGAGTGGCGCAGTGCTCGGATACAATATAGTACTTCTGTACTTACATCATCCCTAGAGTGACGAAGTGCTCGGATACAATATAGTACTTCTGTACTTACATCATCCCTAGAGTGGCGCAGTGCTCGGATACAATATAGTACTTCTGTACTTACATCATCCCTAGAGTGGCGCAGTGCTCGGATACAATATAGTACTTCTGTACTTACATCACCCCTAGAGTGGCGCAGTGCTCGGATACAATATAGTACTTCTGTACTTACATCATCCCTAGAGTGGCGCAGTGCTCAGATACAATATAGTGCTTCTGTGCTTACATCATCCCTAGAGTGGCGCAGTGCTCGGATACAATATAGTACTTCTGTACTTACATCATCCCTAGAGTGGCGCAGTGCTCAGATACAATATAGTGCTTCTGTACTTACATCATCACTAGAGTGGCGCAGTGCTCAGATACAATATAGTACTTCTGTACTTACATCATCACTAGAGTGGCGCAGTGCTCGGATACAATATAGTGCTTCTGTACTTACATCATCCCTAGAGTGGCGCAGTGATCGGATACAATATAGTACTTCTGTGCTTACATCATCCCTAGAGTGGCGCAGTGCTCGGATACAATATAGTACTTCTGTACTTACATCATTCCTAGAGTGGCGCAGTGCTCAGATACAATATAGTACTTCTGTACTTACATCATCCCTAGAGTGGCGCAGTGCTCGGATACAATATAGTACTTCTGTACTTACATCATCCCTAGAGTGGCGCAGTGCTCGGATACAATATAGTACTTCTGAACTTACATCATCCCTAGAGTAGCGCAGTGCTCGGATACAATATAGTAATTCTGTACTTACATCACCCCTAGAGTGGCGCAGTGCTCAGATACAATATAGTGCTTCTGTGCTTACATTATCCCTAGAGTGGCGCAGTGCTCAGATACAATATAGTACTTCTGTACTTACATCACCCCTAGAGTGGCGCAGTGCTCGGATACAATATAGTGCTTCTGTGCTTACATCATCCCTAGAGTGGCGCAGTGCTCAGATACAATATAGTGCTTCTGTGCTTACATCATCCCTAGAGTGGCGCAGTGCTCGGATACAATATAGTACTTCTGTACTTACATCATCCCTAGAGTGGCGCAGTGCTCAGATACAATATAGTGCTTCTGTACTTACATCATCACTAGAGTGGCGCAGTGCTCAGATACAATATAGTACTTCTGTACTTACATCATCCCTAGAGTGACGCAGAGCTCGGATACAATATAGTACTTCTGTACTTACATCATCCCTAGAGTCGCGCAGTGCTCGGATACAATATAGTACTTCTGTACTTACATCATCCCTAGAGTGGCGCAGTGCTCAGATACAATATAGTACTTCTGTACTTACATCATCCCTAGAGTGGCGCAGTGCTCAGATACAATATAGTACTTCTGTGCTTACATCATCCCTAGAGTGGCGCAGTGCTCAGATACAATATAGTGCTTCTGTACTTACATCACCCCTAGAGTGGCGCAGTGCTCGGATACAATATAGTGCTTCTGTACTTACATCACCCCTAGAGTGGCGCAGTGCTCAGATACAATATAGTACTTCTGTACTTACATCATCCCTAGAGTGACGCAGTACTCGGATACAATATAGTACTTCTGTACTTACATCATCCCTAGAGTGGCGCAGTGCTCAGATACAATATAGTGCTTCTGTACTTACATCATCCCTAGAGTGGCGCAGTGCTCGGATACAATATAGTACTTCTGTACTTACATCATCACTAGAGTGGCGCAGTGCTCAGATACAATATAGTACTTCTGTACTTACATCATCCCTAGAGTGGCGCAGTGCTCAGATACAATATAGTGCTTCTGTACTTACATTATCACTAGAGTGGCGCAGTGCTCAGATACAAAATAGCACTTCTGTACTTACATCATCCCTAGAGTGGCGCAGTGCTCAGATACAATATAGTACTTCTGTGCTTACATCATCCCTAGAATGGCACAGTGCTCAGATACAATATAGTACTTCTGTGCTTACATCATCCCTAGAGTGGCGCAGTGCTCGGATACAATATAGTACTTCTGTACTTACATCATCCCTAGAGTGGCGCAGTGCTCGGATACAATATAGTACTTCTGTACTTACATCATCCCTAGAGTGGTGCAGTGCTCGGATACAATATAGTGCTTCTGTACTTACATCATCCCTAGAGTGGTGCAGTGCTCGGATACAATATAGTACTTCTGTACTTACATCATCCCTAGAGTGACGCAGTGCTCAGATACAATATAGTGCTTCTGTACTTACATCATCCCTAGAGTGACGCAGTGCTCAGATACAATATAGTGCTTCTGTACTTACATCATCAATAGAGTGGCGCAGTGATCGGATACAATATAGTACTTCTGTACTTACATCATCCCTAGAGTGACACAGTGTTCAGATACAATATAGTGCTTCTGTACTTACATCATCCCTAGAGTGGCGCAGTGATCGGATACAATATAGTACTTCTGTACTTACATCATCCCTAGAGTGACGCAGTGCTCAGATACAATATAGTGCTTCTGTACTTGCATCATCCCTAGAGTGGCGCAGTGCTCAGATACAATATAGTACTTCTGTGCTTACATCATCCCTAGAGTGACGCAGTGCTCAGATAAAATATAGTGCTTCTGTACTTACATCATCCCTAGAGTGACGCAGTGCTCAGATACAATATAGTGCTTCTGTACTTACATCATCCCTAGAGTGACGCAGTGCTCAGATACAATATAGTGCTTCTGTACTTACATCATCCCTAGAGTGACGCAGTGCTCAGATACAATATAGTACTTCTGTACTTACATCATCCCTAGAGTGACGCAGTGCTCAGATACAATATAGTGCTTCTGTGCTTACATTATCCCTAGAGTGGCGCAGTGCTCAGATACAATATAGTACTTCTGTACTTACATCACCCCTAGAGTGGCGCAGTGCTCGGATACAATATAGTGCTTCTGTGCTTACATCATCCCTAGAGTGGCGCAGTGCTCAGATACAATATAGTACTTCTGTACTTACATCATCCCTAGAGTGGCGCAGTGCTCGGATACAATATAGTACTTCTGTACTTACATCATCCCTAGAGTGGCGCAGTGCTCGGATAAAATATAGTACTTCTGTGCTTACATCATCCCTAGAGTGGCGCAGTGCTCGGATACAATATAGTACTTCTGTACTTACATCATCCCTAGAGTGGCGCAGTGCTCGGATACAATATAGTACTTCTGTACTTACATCATCACTAGAGTGGCGCAGTGCTCGGATACAATATAGTGCTTCTGTACTTACATCATCCCTAGAGTGGCGCAGTGATCGGATACAATATAGTACTTCTGTGCTTACATCATCCCTAGAGTGGCGCAGTGCTCGGATACAATATAGTACTTCTGTACTTACATCATCCCTAGAGTGGCGCAGTGCTCAGATACAATATAGTACTTCTGTACTTACATCATCCCTAGAGTGGCGCAGTGCTCGGATACAATATAGTACTTCTGTACTTACATCATCCCTAGAGTGGCGCAGTGCTCGGATACAATATAGTACTTCTGAACTTACATCATCCCTAGAGTAGCGCAGTGCTCGGATACAATATAGTAATTCTGTACTTACATCACCCCTAGAGTGGCGCAGTGCTCAGATACAATATAGTGCTTCTGTGCTTACATTATCCCTAGAGTGGCGCAGTGCTCAGATACAATATAGTACTTCTGTACTTACATCACCCCTAGAGTGGCGCAGTGCTCGGATACAATATAGTGCTTCTGTGCTTACATCATCCCTAGAGTGGCGCAGTGCTCAGATACAATATAGTACTTCTGTACTTACATCATCCCTAGAGTGGCGCAGTGCTCGGATACAATATAGTACTTCTGTACTTACATCATCCCTAGAGTGGCGCAGTGCTCAGATACAATATAGTACTTCTGTACTTACATCATCCCTAGAGTGGCGAAGTGCTCGGATACAATATAGTACTTCTGTACTTACATCATCCCTAGAGTGGCGCAGTGCTCGGATACAATATAGTACTTCTGTACTTACATCATCCCTAGAGTGGCGCAGTGCTCGGATACAATATAGTACTTCTGTACTTACATCACCCCTAGAGTGGCGCAGTGCTCGGATACAATATAGTACTTCTGTACTTACATCATCCCTAGAGTGGCGCAGTGCTCGGATACAATATAGTGCTTCTGTGCTTACATCATCCCTAGAGTGGCGCAGTGCTCGGATACAATATAGTACTTCTGTACTTACATCATCCCTAGAGTGGCGCAGTGCTCAGATACAATATAGTGCTTCTGTACTTACATCATCACTAGAGTGGCGCAGTGCTCAGATACAATATAGTACTTCTGTACTTACATCATCACTAGAGTGGCGCAGTGCTCGGATACAATATAGTGCTTCTGTACTTACATCATCCCTAGAGTGGCGCAGTGATCGGATACAATATAGTACTTCTGTGCTTACATCATCCCTAGAGTGGCGCAGTGCTCGGATACAATATAGTACTTCTGTACTTACATCATCCCTAGAGTGGCGCAGTGCTCAGATACAATATATTACTTCTGTACTTACATCATCCCTAGAGTGGCGCAGTGCTCGGATACAATATAGTACTTCTGTACTTACATCATCCCTAGAGTGGCGCAGTGCTCGGATACAATATAGTACTTCTGAACTTACATCATCCCTAGAGTAGCGCAGTGCTCGGATACAATATAGTAATTCTGTACTTACATCATCCCTAGAGTGGCGCAGTGCTCAGATACAATATAGTACTTCTGTACTTACATCATCCCTAGAGTGGCGCAGTGCTCGGATACAATATAGTACTTCTGTACTTACATCATCCCTAGAGTGGCGCAGTGCTCAGATACAATATAGTACTTCTGTACTTACATCATCCCTAGAGTGGCGAAGTGCTCGGATACAATATAGTACTTCTGTACTTACATCATCCCTAGAGTGGCGCAGTGCTCGGATACAATATAGTACTTCTGTACTTACATCATCCCTAGAGTGGCGCAGTGCTCGGATACAATATAGTACTTCTGTACTTACATCACCCCTAGAGTGGCGCAGTGCTCGGATACAATATAGTACTTCTGTACTTACATCATCCCTAGAGTGGCGCAGTGCTCAGATACAATATAGTGCTTCTGTGCTTACATCATCCCTAGAGTGGCGCAGTGCTCGGATACAATATAGTACTTCTGTACTTACATCATCCCTAGAGTGGCGCAGTGCTCAGATACAATATAGTGCTTCTGTACTTACATCATCACTAGAGTGGCGCAGTGCTCAGATACAATATAGTACTTCTGTACTTACATCATCCCTAGAGTGACGCAGTGCTCGGATACAATATAGCACTTCTGTACTTACATCATCCCTAGAGTCGCGCAGTGCTCGGATACAATATAGTACTTCTGTACTTACATCATCCCTAGAGTGGCGCAGTGCTCAGATACAATATAGTACTTCTGTACTTACATCATCCCTAGAGTGGCGCAGTGCTCAGATACAATATAGTACTTCTGTGCTTACATCATCCCTAGAGTGGCGCAGTGCTCAGATACAATATAGTGCTTCTGTACTTACATCACCCCTAGAGTGGCGCAGTGCTCGGATACAATATAGTGCTTCTGTACTTACATCACCCCTAGAGTGGCGCAGTGCTCAGATACAATATAGTACTTCTGTACTTACATCATCCCTAGAGTGACGCAGTACTCGGATACAATATAGTACTTCTGTACTTACATCATCCCTAGAGTGGCGCAGTGCTCAGATACAATATAGTGCTTCTGTACTTACATCATCCCTAGAGTGGCGCAGTGCTCGGATACAATATAGTACTTCTGTACTTACATCATCACTAGAGTGGCGCAGTGCTCAGATACAATATAGTACTTCTGTACTTACATCATCCCTAGAGTGGCGCAGTGCTCAGATACAATATAGTGCTTCTGTACTTACATTATCACTAGAGTGGCGCAGTGCTCAGATACAATATAGTACTTCTGTACTTACATCATTCCTAGAGTGACGCAGTGCTCGGATACAATATAGTACTTCTGTACTTACATCATCCCTAGAGTCGCGCAGTGCTCGGATACAATATAGTACTTCTGTACTTACATCATCCCTAGAGTGGCGCAGTGCTCAGATACAATATAGTACTTCTGTACTTACATCATCCCTAGAGTGGCGCAGTGCTCAGATACAATATAGTACTTCTGTGCTTACATCATCCCTAGAGTGGCGCAGTGCTCAGATACAATATAGTGCTTCTGTACTTACATCACCCCTACAGTGGCGCAGTGCTCGGATACAATATAGTGCTTCTGTAGTTACATCACCCCTAGAGTGGCGCAGTGCTCAGATACAATATAGTACTTCTGTACTTACATCATCCCTAGAGTGACGCAGTACTCGGATACAATATAGTACTTTTGTACTTACATCATCCCTAGAGTGGCGCAGTGCTCAGATACAATATAGTGCTTCTGTACTTACATCATCCCTAGAGTGGCGCAGTGCTCAGATACAATATAGTACTTCTGTGTTTACATCATCCCTAGAGTGGCGCAGTGCTCGGATACAATATAGTGCTTCTGTGCTTACATCATCCCTAGAGTGGCGAAGTGCTCGGATACAATATAGTACTTCTGTACTTACATCATCCCTAGAGTGGCGAAGTGCTCGGATACAATATAGTACTTCTGTACTTACATCATCACTAGAGTGGCGCAGTGCTCAGATACAATATAGTGCTTCTGTACTTACATCATCCCTAGAGTGGCGCAGTGCTCAGATACAATATAGTACTTCTGTACTTACATCATCCCTAGAGTGGCGCAGTGCTCAGATACAATATAGTACTTCTGTACTTACATCATCCCTAGAGTGGCGCAGTGCTCGGATACAATATAGTACTTCTGTGTTTACATCATCCCTAGAGTGGCGCAGTGCTCAGATACAATATAGTACTTCTGTACTTACATCATCCCTAGAGTGGCGCAGTGCTCAGATACAATATAGTGCTTCTGTGCTTACATCATCCCTAGAGTGGCGCAGTGCTCGGATACAATATAGTACTTCTGTACTTACATCATCCCTAGAGTGACGCAGTGCTCGTATACAATATAGTACTTCTGTGCTTACATCATCCCTAGAGTGGCCTAGTGCTCGGATACAATATAGTACTTCTGTACTTACATCATTCCTAGAGTGACACAGTGCTCGGATACAATATAGTACTTCTGTACTTACATCATTCCTAGAGTGACACAGTGCTCGGATACAATATAGTACTTCTGTACTTACATCATCACTAGAGTGGCGCAGTGCTCGGATACAATATAGTGCTTCTGTACTTACATCATCCCTAGAGTGGCGCAGTGCTCAGATACAATATAGTGCTTCTGTGCTTACATCATCCCTAGAGAGGCGCAGTGCTCGGATACAATATAGTACTTCTGTACTTACATCATCCCTAGAGTGACGCAGTGCTCGTATACAATATAGTACTTCTGTGCTTACATCATCCCTAGAGTGGCGTAGTGCTCGGATACAATATAGTACTTCTGTGCTTACATCATGCCTAGAGTGGCGCAGTGCTCAGATACAATATAGTGCTTCTGTGCTTACATCATCCCTAGAGTGGCGTAGTGCTCGGATACAATATAGTACTTCTGTGCTTACATCATCCCTAGAGTGGCGCAGTACTCGGATACAATATAGTGCTTCTGTACTTACATCATCCCTAGAGTGGCGCAGTGCTCGGATACAATATAGCACTTCTGTACTTACATCATCCCTAGAGTGGCGCAGTGCTCGGATACAATATAGTACTTCTGTACTTACATCATCCCTAGAGTGGCGCAGTGCACGGATACAATATAGTACTTCTGTACTTACATCATCACTAGAGTGGCGCAGTGCTCGGATACAATATAGTACTTCTGTACTTACATCATCACTAGAGTGGCGCAGTACTCGGATACAATATAGTGCTTCTGTGCTTACATCACCCCTAGAGTGGCGCAGTGCTCAGATACAATATAGTGCTTCTGTGCTTACATCATCCCTAGAGTGACGCAGTGCTCGGATACAATATAGTACTTCTGTACTTACATCATCCCTAGAGTGGCGCAGTGCTCGGATACAATATAGTACTTCTGTACTTACATCATCCCTAGAGTGGCGCAGTGCTCGGATACAATATAGTACTTCTGTACTTACATCATCACTAGAGTGGCGCAGTGCTCGGATACAATATAGTACTTCTGTACTTACCTCATCCCTAGAGTGGCGCAGTGCCCGGATACAATATAGTACTTCTGTAATTACATCATCCCTAGAGTGGCGCAGTGCTCAGATACAATATAGTACTTCTGTACTTACATCATCCCTAGAGTGGCGCAGTGCTCGGATACAATATAGTACTTCTGTACTTACATCATCACTAGAGTGGCGCAGTGCTCGGATACAATATAGTACTTCTGTACTTACATCATCCCTAGAGTGGCGCAGTGCTCGGATACAATATAGTACTTCTGTACTTACATCATCACTAGAGTGGCGCAGTGCTCAGATACAATATAGTACTTCTGTGTTTACATCATCCCTAGAGTGGCGCAGTGCTCGGATACAATATAGTACTTCTGTACTTACATCATCCCTAGAGTGGCGCAGTGCTCAGATACAATATAGTACTTCTGTGCTTACATCATCACTAGAGTGGCGCAGTGCTCGGATACAATATAGTACTTCTGTACTTACATCATCCCTAGAGTGGCGTAGTGCTCGGTTACAATATAGTGCTCCTGTACTTACATCATCCCTAGAGTGGCACAGTGCTCAGATACAATATAGTACTTCTGTGCTTACATCATCACTAGAGTGGCGCAGTGCTCGGATACAATATAGTACTTCTGTACTTACATCATCCCTAGAGTGGCGTAGTGCTCGGATACAATATAGTGCTTCTGTACTTACATCATCCCTAGAGTGGCACAGTGCTCGGATACAATATAGTACTTCTGTACTTACATCATCCCTAGAGTGGCGCAGTGCTCAGATACAATATAGTGCTTCTGTACTTACATCATCACTAGAGTGACGCAGTGCTCGGATACAATATAGTACTTCTGTACTTACATCATCACTAGAGTGGCGCAGTGCTCGGATACAATATAGTACTTCTGTACTTACATCATCACTAGAGTGACGCAGTGCTCGGATACAATATAGTACTTCTGTACTTACATCATCCCTAGAGTGGCGCAGTACTCGGATACAATATAGTGCTTCTGTACTTACATCATCACTAGAGTGGCGCAGTGCTCAGATACAATATAGTACTTCTGTACTTACATCATCCCTAGAGTGGCGCAGTGCTCGGATACAATATAGTGCTTCTGTACTTACATCATCACTAGAGTGGCGTAGTGCTCAGATACAATATAGTGCTTCTGTACTTACATCACCCCTAGAGTGGCGCAGTGCTCGTATACAATATAGTACTTCTGTACTTACATCATCCCTAGAGTGGCGCAGTGCTCGGATACAATATAGTACTTCTGTACTTACATCATCACTAGAGTGGCGCAGTGCTTGGATACAATATAGTACTTCTGTACTTACATCATCCCTAGAGTGGCGCAGTGCTCGGATACAATATAGTGCTTCTGTACTTACATCACCCCTAGAGTGGCGCAGTGCTCGGATACAATATAGTACTTCTGTACTTACATCATCCCTAGAGTGGCGCAGTGCTCGGATACAATATAGTACTTCTGTACTTACATCATCACTAGAGTGGCGCAGTGCTCGGATACAATATAGTACTTCTGTACTTACCTCATCCCTAGAGTGGCGCAGTGCCCGGATACAATATAGTACTTCTGTACTTACATCATCCCTAGAGTGGCGCAGTGCTCAGATACAATATAGTACTTCTGTACTTACATCATCCCTAGAGTGGCGCAGTGCTCGGATACAATATAGTACTTCTGTACTTACATCATCACTAGAGTGGCGCAGTGCTCGGATACAATATAGTACTTCTGTACTTACATCATCCCTAGAGTGGCGCAGTGCTCGGATACAATATAGTACTTCTGTACTTACATCATCACTAGAGTGGCGCAGTGCTCAGATACAATATAGTACTTCTGTGTTTACATCATCCCTAGAGTGGCGCAGTGCTCGGATACAATATAGTACTTCTGTACTTACATCATCCCTAGAGTGGCGCAGTGCTCAGATACAATATAGTACTTCTGTGCTTACATCATCACTAGAGTGGCGCAGTGCTCGGATACAATATAGTACTTCTGTACTTACATCATCCCTAGAGTGGCGTAGTGCTCGGATACAATATAGTGCTTCTGTACTTACATCATCCCTAGAGTGGCACAGTGCTCAGATACAATATAGTACTTCTGTGCTTACATCATCACTAGAGTGGCGCAGTGCTCGGATACAATATAGTACTTCTGTACTTACATCATCCCTAGAGTGGCGTAGTGCTCGGATACAATATAGTGCTTCTGTACTTACATCATCCCTAGAGTGGCACAGTGCTCGGATACAATATAGTACTTCTGTACTTACATCATCCCTAGAGTGGCGCAGTGCTCAGATACAATATAGTGCTTCTGTACTTACATCATCACTAGAGTGACGCAGTGCTCGGATACAATATAGTACTTCTGTACTTACATCATCACTAGAGTGGCGCAGTGCTCGGATACAATATAGTACTTCTGTACTTACATCATCACTAGAGTGACGCAGTGCTCGGATACAATATAGTACTTCTGTACTTACATCATCCCTAGAGTGGCGCAGTACTCGGATACAATATAGTGCTTCTGTACTTACATCATCACTAGAGTGGAGCAGTGCTCAGATACAATATAGTACTTCTGTACTTACATCATCCCTAGAGTGGCGCAGTGCTCGGATACAATATAGTGCTTCTGTACTTACATCATCACTAGAGTGGCGCAGTGCTCAGATACAATATAGTGCTTCTGTACTTACATCACCCCTAGAGTGGCGCAGTGCTCGTATACAATATAGTACTTCTGTACTTACATCATCCCTAGAGTGGCGCAGTGCTCGGATACAATATAGTACTTCTGTACTTACATCATCACTAGAGTGGCGCAGTGCTTGGATACAATATAGTACTTCTGTACTTACATCATCCCTAGAGTGGCGCAGTGCTCGGATACAATATAGTGCTTCTGTACTTACATCACCCATAGAGTGGCGCAGTGCTCAGATACAATATAGTACTTCTGTACTTACATCATCACTAGAGTGGCGCAGTGCTCGGATACAATATAGTACTTCTGTACTTACATCATCCCTAGAGTGGCGCAGTGCTCGGATACAATATAGTGCTTCTGTGCTTACATCATCCCTAGAGTGGCGCAGTGCTCGGATACAATATAGTGCTTCTGTACTTACATCATCACTAGAGTGGCGCAGTACTCAGATACAATATAGTGCTTCTGTGCTTACATCATCACTAGAGTGGCGCAGTGCTCAGATACAATATAGTGCTTCTGTACTTACATCATCCCTAGAGTGGCGCAGTACTCGGATACAATATAGTGCTTCTGTACTTACATCATCCCTAGAGTGGCGCAGTGCTCGGATACAATATAGTGCTTCTGTGCTTACATCATCCCTAGAGTGGCGCAGTGCTCGGATACAATATAGTGCTTCTGTACTTACATCATCCCTAGAGTGACGCAGTGCTCGTATACAATATAGTGCTTCTGTACTTACATCATCCCTAGAGTGGCGCAGTGCGCAGATACAATATAGTGCTTCTGTGCTTACATCATCCCTAGAGTGGCGCAGTGCTCAGATACAATATAGTGCTTCTGTGCTTACATCATCCCTAGAGTGGTGCAGTGCTCAGATACAATATAGTACTTCTGTGCTTACATCATCCCTAGAGTGGCGCAGTGCTCAGATACAATATAGTACTTCTGTACTTACATCATCCCTAGAGTGGCGCAGTGCTCAGATACAATATAGTGCTTCTGTGCTTACATCATCCCTAGAGTGGTGCAGTGCTCAGATACAATATAGTACTTCTGTGCTTACATCATCCCTAGAGTGGCGCAGTGCTTGGATACAATATAGTGCTTCTGTGCTTACATCATCCCTAGAGTGGTGCAGTGCTCAGATACAATATAGTACTTCTGTACTTACATCATCCCTAGAGTGGCGCAGTGCTCAGATACAATATAGTGCTTCTGTGCTTACATCATCCCTAGAGTGGTGCAGTGCTCGGATACAATATAGTACTTCTGTACTTACATCATCACTAGAGTGGCGCAGTGCTCAGATACAATATAGTACTTCTGTACTTACATCATGCCTAGAGTGGCGCAGTGCTCAGATACAATATAGTACTTCTGTACTTACATCATCCCTAGAGTGGCGCAGTGCTCGGATACAATATAGTGCTTCTGTGTGTACATCATCCCTAGAGTGGCGCAGTGCTCAGATACAATATAGTGCTTCTGTACTTACATCATCACTAGAGTGACGCAGTGCTCGGATACAATATAGTGCTTCTGTTCTTACATCATCACTAGAGTGGCGCAGTGCTGGGATACAATATAGTACTTCTGTACTTACATCATCCCTAGAGTGGCGCAGTGCTCGGATACAATATAGTGCTTCTGTACTTACATCATCCCTAGAGTGGTGCAGTGCTCAGATACAATATAGTACTTCTGTACTTACATCATCCCTAGAGTGGCGCAGTGCTCGGATACAATATAGTACTTCTGTACTTACATCATCACTAGAGTGGCGCAGTGCTCAGATACAATATAGTACTTCTGTACTTACTTCATCCCTAGAGTGGCGCAGAGCTCAGATACAATATAGTGCTTCTGTGCTTACATCATCCCTAGAGTGGCGCAGTGCTCAGATACAATATAGTACTTCTGTACTTACATCATCCCTAGAGTGGCGCAGTGCTCGGATACAATATAGTACTTCTGTGCTTACATCATCCCTAGAGTGGCGCAGTGCTCAGATACAATATAGTGCTTCTGTACTTACATCATCACTAGAGTGGCGCAGTGCCCTGATACAATATAGTACTTCTGTGCTTACATCATTCCTAGAGTGGCGCAGTGCTCGGATACAATATAGTACTTCTGTACTTACATCATCCCTAGAGTGACGCAGTGCTCAGATACAATATAGTACTTCTGTACTTACATCATCCCTAGAGTGCCGCAGTGCTCAGATACAATATAGTACTTCTGTACTTACATCATCCCTAGAGTGGCGCAGTGCTCGGATACAATATAGTACTTCTGTACTTACATCATCACTAGAGTGGCGCAGTGCTCAGATACAATATAGTACTTCTGTACTTACATCATCCCTAGAGTGGCGCAGTGCTCAGATACAATATAGTACTTCTGTACTTACATCATCCCTAGAGTGGCGCAGTGCTCGGATACAATATAGTGCTTCTGTGCTTACATCATCCCTAGAGTGGCGCAGTGCTCAGATACAATATAGTACTTCTGTACTTACATCATCCCTAGAGTGGCGCAGTGCTCGGATACAATATAGTGCTTCTGTACTTACATCATCCCTAGAGTGGCGCAGTGCTCGGATACAATATATGGTACTTCTGTACTTACATCATCCCTAGAGTGGTGCAGTGCTCAGATACAATATAGTACTTCTGTACTTACATCATCCCTAGAGTGGCGCAGTGCTCGGATACAATATAGTACTTCTGTACTTACATCATCACTAGAGTGGCGCAGTGCTCGGATACAATATAGTATTTCTGTACTTATATCATCACTAGAGTGGCGCAGTGCTCAGATACAATATAGTACTTCTGTGCTTACATCATCCCTAGAGTGGCGCAGTGCTCAGATACAATATAGTACTTCTGTACTTACATCATCCCTAGAGTGGCGCAGTGCTCAGATACAATATAGTGCTTCTGTGCTTATATCATCCCTAGAGTGGCGCAGTGCTCGGATACAATATAGTGCTTCTGTACTTACATCACCCCTATAGTGGCGCAGTGCTCAGATACAATATAGTACTTCTGTACTTACATCATCCCTAGAGTGGCGCAGTGCTCGGATACAATATAGTACTTCTGTACTTACATCATCCCTAGAGTGGCGCAGTACTCGGATACAATATAGTACTTCTGTACTTACATCATCCCTAGAGTGGCGCAGTGCTCAGATACAATATAGTACTTCTGTACTTACATCATCCCTAGAGTGGCGCAGTGCTCGGATACAATATAGTACTTCTGTGCTTACATCATCCCTAGAGTGGCGCAGTTCTCAGATACAATATAGTGCTTCTGTACTTACATCATCACTAGAGTGGCGCAGTGCCCTGATACAATATAGTACTTCTGTACTTACATCATCACAAGAGTGGCGCAGTGCTCAGATACAATATAGTGCTTCTGTACTTACATCATCCCTAGAGTGGCGCAGTGCTCAGATACAATATAGTACTTCTGTGCTTACATCATCCCTAGAGTGGCGCAGTGCTCGGATACAATATAGTACTTCTGTACTTACATCATCCCTAGAGTGGCGCAGTGCTCAGATACAATATAGTACTTCTGTACTTACATCATCACTAGAGTGGCGCAGTGCTCGGATACAATATAGTGCTTCTGTACTTACATCATCACTAGAGTGGCGCAGTGCTCGGATACAATATAGTACTTCTGTACTTACATCATCCCTAGAGTGGCGCAGTGCTCGGATACAATATAGTACTTCTGTGCTTACATCATCCCTAGAGTGGCGCAGTGCTCAGATACAATATAGTGCTTCTGTACTTACATCATCCCTAGAGTGGCGCAGTGCTCAGATACAATATAGTGCTTCTGTACTTACATCATCACTAGAGTGGCGCAGTGCTCGGATACAATATAGTGCTTCTGTACTTACATCATCCCTAGAGTGGCGCAGTGCTCAGATACAATATAGTGCTTCTGTACTTACATCATCACTAGAGTGGCGCAGTGCTCGGATACAATATAGTACTTCTGTGCTTACATCATCCCTAGAGTGGCGCAGTGCTCAGATACAATATAGTACTTCTGTACTTACATCATCACTAGAGTGGCGCAGTGCTCGGATACAATATAGTGCTTCTGTACTTACATCATCACTAGAGTGGCGCAGTGCTCGGATACAATATAGTACTTCTGTACTTACATCATCACTAGAGTGGCGCAGTGCTCGGATACAATATAGTACTTCTGTACTTACATCATCCCTAGAGTGGCGCAGTGCTCGGATACAATATAGTACTTCTGTGCTTACATCATCCCTAGAGTGGCGCAGTGCTCAGATACAATATAGTGCTTCTGTACTTACATCATCCCTAGAGTGGCGCAGTGCTCAGATACAATATAGTGCTTCTGTACTTACATCATCACTAGAGTGGCGCAGTGCTCGGATACAATATAGTGCTTCTGTACTTACATCATCCCTAGAGTGGCGCAGTGCTCAGATACAATATAGTACTTCTGTGCTTACATCATCCCTAGAGTGGCGCAGTGCTCGGATACAATATAGTACTTCTGTACTTACATCATCCCTAGAGTGACGCAGTGCTCGGATACAATATAGTACTTCTGTACTTACATCATCCCTAGAGTGGCGCAGTGCTCAGATACAATATAGTGCTTCTGTACTTACATCATCCCTAGAGTGGCGCAGTGCTCGGATACAATATAGTGCTTCTGTACTTACATCATCCCTAGAGTGACGCAGTGCTCGGATACAATATAGTACTTCTGTACTTACATCATCACTAGAGTGGCGCAGTGCTCGGATACAATATAGTACTTCTGTACTTACATCATCCCTAGAGTGGCGCAGTGCTCAGATACAATATAGTACTTCTGTACTTACATCATCACTAGAGTGGCGCAGTGCTCGGATACAATATAGTGCTTCTGTACTTACATCATCCCTAGAGTGGCGCAGTGCTCAGATACAATATAGTACTTCTGTGCTTACATCATCCCTAGAGTGGCGCAGTGCTCAGATACAATATAGTACTTCTGTGCTTACATCATTCCTAGAGTGGCGCAGTGCTCGGATACAATATAGTGCTTCTGTGCTTACATCATCACTAGAGTGGCGCAGTGCTCGGATACAATATAGTACTTCTGTACTTACATCATCCCTAGAGTGGCACAGTGCTCAGATACAATATAGTACTTCTGTGCTTACATCATCCCTAGAGTGGCGCAGTGCTCGGATACAATATAGTGCTTCTGTGCTTACATCATCCCTAGAGTGGCGCAGTGCTCAGATACAATATAGTGCTTCTGTGCTTACATCATCCCTAGAGTGGCGCAGTGTTCAGATACAATATAGTACTTCTGTACTTACATCATCCCTAGAGTGGCGCAGTGCTCAGATACAATATAGTACTTCTGTGCTTACATCATCCCTAGAGTGGCACAGTCTCAGATACAATATAGTACTTCTGTACTTACATCATCACTAGAGTGGCGCAGTGCTCAGATACAATATAGTACTTCTGTACTTACATCATCCCTAGAGTGGCGCAGTGCTCGGATACAATATAGTACTTCTGTACTTACATCATCACTAGAGTGACGCAGTGCTCGGATACAATATAGTGCTTCTGTGCTTACATCATCCCTAGAGTGGTGCAGTGCTCAGATACAATATAGTACTTCTGTACTTACATCATCCCTAGAGTGGCGCAGTGCTCAGATACAATATAGTGCTTCTGTGCTTACATCATCCCTAGAGTGGCACAGTGCTCAGATACAATATAGTACTTCTGTACTTACATCATCACTAGAGTGGCGCAGTGCTCAGATACAATATAGTACTTCTGTACTTACATCATCCCTAGAGTGGCGCAGTGCTCGGATACAATATAGTACTTCTGTACTTACATCATCACTAAAGTGACGCAGTGCTCGGATACAATATTGTGCTTCTGTGCTTACATCATCCCTAGAGTGGCGCAGTGCTCAGATACAATATAGTACTTCTGTACTTACATCATCACTAGAGTGGCACAGTGCTCAGATACAATATAGTACTTCTGTGCTTACATCATCCCTAGAGTGGCGCAGTGCTCAGATACAATATAGTACTTCTGTGCTTACATCATTCCTAGAGTGGCGCAGTGCTCGGATACAATATAGTGCTTCTGTACTTACATCATCACTAGAGTGGCGCAGTGCTCGGATACAATATAGTGCTTCTGTACTTACATCATCCCTAGAGTGGCGCAGTGCTCAGATACAATATAGTACTTCTGTGCTTACATCATTCCTAGAGTGGCGCAGTGCTCGGATACAATATAGTGCTTCTGTGCTTACATCATCCCTAGAGTGGCGCAGTGCTCGGATACAATATAGTGCTTCTGTGCTTACATCATCACTAGAGTGGCGCAGTGCTCGGATACAATATAGTACTTCTGTACTTACATCATCCCTAGAGTGGCACAGTGCTCAGATACAATATAGTGCTTCTGTACTTACATCATCCCTAGAGTGGCGCAGTGCTCGGATACAATATAGTGCTTCTGTGCTTACATCATCCCTAGAGTGGCGCAGTGCTCAGATACAATATAGTACTTCTGTACTTACATCATCCCTAGAGTGGCGCAGTGCTCGGATACAATATAGTACTTCTGTACTTACATCATCACTAGAGTGACGCAGTGCTCGGATACAATATAGTGCTTCTGTGCTTACATCATCCCTAGAGTGGCGCAGTGCTCGGATACAATATAGTGCTTCTGTGCTTACATCATCACTAGAGTGGCACAGTGCTCGGATACAATATAGTACTTCTGTACTTACATCATCCCTAGAGTGGCGCAGTGCTCGGATACAATATAGTGCTTCTGTGCTTACATCATCCCTAGAGTGGCGCAGTGCTCGGATACAATATAGTACTTCTGTACTTACATCATCACTAGAGTGGCGCAGTGCTCGGATACAATATAGTACTTCTGTACTTACATCATCACTAGAGTGGCACAGTGCTCAGATACAATATAGTACTTCTGTACTTACATCATCCCTAGAGTGGCACAGTGCTCGGATACAATATAGTACTTCTGTACTTACATCATCCCTAGAGTGGCGCAGTGCTCGGATACAATATAGTACTTCTGTGCTTACATCATCCCTAGAGTGGCGCAGTGCTCGGATACAATATAGTGCTTCTGTACTTACATCATCCCTAGAGTGGCGCAGTGCTCAGATACAATATAGTGCTTCTGTACTTACATCATCCCTAGAGTGGCGCAGTGCTCAGATACAATATAGTACTTCTGTACTTACTTCATCCCTAGAGTGGCGCAGAGCTCAGATACAATATAGTGCTTCTGTACTTACATCATCCCTAGAGTGGCGCAGTGCTCAGATACAATATAGTACTTCTGTACTTACTTCATCCCTAGAGTGGCGCAGTGCTCAGATACAATATAGTACTTCTGTACTTACTTCATCCCTAGAGTGGCGCAGAGCTCAGATACAATATAGTACTTCTGTACTTACATCATCACTAGAGTGGCGCAGTGCTCAGATACAATATAGTACTTCTGTAGTTACATCACCCCTAGAGTGGCGCAGTGCTCGGATACAATATAGTACTTCTGTACTTACATCATCCCTAGAGTGGCGCAGTGCTCGGATACAATATAGTACTTCTGTGCTTACATCATCCCTAGAGTGGCGCAGTGCTCAGATACAATATAGTACTTCTGTACTTACATCATCCCTAGAGTGGCGCAGTGCTCAGATACAATATAGTGCTTCTGTGTCGGCCTAAACTGAAAGGCGTTAACGTGAACGCGTTTGAACATGTTACAGTCCATTAACCCCTTGAGTGCCAGAAGGGTAGACAATGCATTGCTTTGCAATGTGTTGTGTTCCCCTGTGGCACTCAAAGAGTACATTATTGAAAAGCCTCCCAATTAAATAACGAAATGTATGCATAGATTTTGAGAATGAACTTGAAGTTCCAGATCCCCCTCTTACTTTGCTGGTTGAAGTTACAGTGCTTCCTACATGTGTGTGTGGCTCTTAGTCCTCTTGGATGGTGCAGCACACACTGGTACGGTGACACGCAGGGCTTTGAACAGCCCACTCAGGGCAGAGAGACCAACAGGGCCTGGAACAGCCGGCTCAGGGCAGAGAGACCAACAGGGCCTGGAACAGCCTGGTCAGGGTAGAAAGCGTTTAAATCAGATCAAAATTATCCACAGAGATATCACTTCCACTGTAAATCTGATCAGTCTCTGGTGGCTACTATTATCTTTCTTGTAAATTACACGGCCAACTTGTATTTACATGTAGTGTCCACAAACTTTAGTCCTGACATCGCTGGAATCAATCTCTGGTCACTTCGCTCTTGTTTCGATCGCTCGCGCCACGCGATCACTGAGGAAGTTGCGCCTGCGATGAAACGCGTAGGGTTATATACTGTATTTTATGTTTTATTGTTTTTATAAAGTTTTCATACTACCAATAAATCAAGGCTGATATAGCCCAGGTAGTGTCTCTATTATCATTACAATACACCAAAGATGACCCCAGACATAACGGTCCAGAGGTGCAGACAGGCGGAAGCCTGAACCAGGTGTATTGGAGGCAAAGTTTTGTGATCATTCCCAGAGGCTGGATGAGCCTCTTGTGTTAGTGAGGACCCAACCACAGGGGGCAGTATCACTAGGATACGGCTGTCCCGTCTGTCAATTTACAGCTTGCTCTTAGATGCGCTGTGTGTGTGTTTTCATAGGGCAGGGAGTGTGACAGGGGGCCTGGAACAGCCTGGTCAGGGCAGGGAGTGTGACAGGGCCTGGAACAGCCTGGGTCAGGGCAGGGAGTGTGACAGGGCCTGGAACAGTCTGGTCAGTGGCAGGGAGTGTGACAGGGCCTGGAACAGCCTGGTCAGGGCAGGGAGTGTGACAGGGCCTGAACAGTCTGGTCAGGGCAGGGAGTGTGACAGGGGCCTGGAACAGTCTGGTCAGGGCAGGGAGTGTGACAGGGGCCTGGAACAGTCTGGTCAGGGCAGGGAG